>CM042447.1:11780606-11920606 GCA_023631565.1 Gymnocephalus cernua | reverse complement strand
AAATCCTGCCTGTATTTTATGCAATAGTTATGTCACAAGGTCTGTCCAGAGTGGTCCTCCATAAGCTGGGTGGTTTGAGGTTGAAGTCACCAAGTTCACTTGGATTGATGAGATTCTGGATGCAGGAAGTGTTTGCCGGACTCAGCTGAGGTTTTATGTTCCCCAGCAGTGGTGTTGCATTTATCTGAGAAATTAGTTTCTGTGATGAGATAAGACAGGATCTGGGAATATTGCCTAGTAGTTTTATCTCAAAATCTTGGGGTCAAATGTTAGATTCGTGCAGCAGACGCTACAGTATGTCCTGTTTAAGTGTCCTTTTTATGGTAAATTCCCTGTATTTGAAACCTTGGTCTTGGTTTTCTGGCAAAAATAACCAGTAGACTAGCAGCAATAGCAGTAATGAATAAACAGTAGTACCTGTGAATAAAAAGAAGAAGAATTTTGTACAAAAAGTTGGTATCTTTGAAAGATGTTCATTTAAATTGACTTAGACTGTTGCAATGGAGTAAAAGGAGGATTGCTTTAGAAGTGAGTAAAGTAAAATCAAGGTAGAACGTCCAAACCTATTCTTTAAATCTGAAAGTAGCTCTGGCAAATCTACCGGATGTTCACAATTGATAGTTGCCTTGGTTTAACCCCAAATTCAGGAGTTTAGATAATGGTTAAATTGAGTTAAAAGCCCCCATACAACAATGGGGCACACACAGGTGTTTTCACTTAGTATGGTAATGTGATAACGAGCCAGATCTTTTATTAGTATAGGGGTGGTTTGCAAAAGACTTTTTGAATATAAAATCACATAAAATGTAAATAATGAACTGCTTTTGTTACTGTACTAAAAACCAACATGTCTTTGTTTGAGTAGAAGTTTAAGTAATGTGGACAATTATAGGTAGGCGATAGATTTTAACATGTCACAGTAGGAAAAGCAGGTGCAAATAATGAAAATGATTTAATTTTATTTTTAGATGATTTAGTTTCAGGGTCTTGGTATCATGCATGCTGACTCACTATGAATAGAGCCATCGTTAATGTTATCACTAACACTTGTGCTTTACTATGACAAGTCAACATGTCTTCCGTGAAAAATGCCTGTTATTTATTCTCTTATCCATCAATTATGGACTGATTAGCATCAGGTTTGGAGCACCACTTAATATAGCCTACACATAAACATCTCATTGGCATTGTATACAACACCACAAACCATCATATATTTAAAAGAAAAAAGAGTAATCATATATATTCCAAAAGTTATAAGCAACATTTTGTTAAAGAAAGTACAGCATACCATATGCCATCACAAATATTCCAGAAGTTACGGTAAAGGTATCTTTACATTGATTATTTTGGACTGAGCCAGAGTGTACAGATCTACAGAAAACAATTTTTTTATATTAAATTATTAGTTTGGTTGGGGTTATGGCAGAGAAATTGTGTTAGCTGTCGGGCCTTTGTTGGGCTAAGGCTTGAATGATTTCAGCCAGTTTGGACGAGGGACGAAATGTCACTAGGTTATTATAATGGTGTAAAATGTTGCCGTAAAATTGCAGCTATCTTACTATATATGTGGAATACTGTTAAGAATGAAACACAACATTAGATTTTATTGACATAATTTGTTCCTGAGGTTGTCCATTCGAATGGTAATGAGTTATGGCTACAATGTCTCACAAAACATTAATATTTTTTCTATTAAAGCTATAATGCACACACAAGCCAAACAGTCTCACCCGTCTTTCCTGACACATATGCACAAACACAAATTATAACAAAGCAAGGTTGACCGAGAGTTCAGGACTGTTTGTTTACTGTTGTCCTTCCTGTGTGTGTGTGTGTGTGTGTGTGTGTGTGTGTGTGTGTGTGTGTGTGTGTGTGTGTGTGTGTGTGTGTGTGAATGGGTGTGCGTTGTGTTGCGTTGTCTGTTCATTGTGTTATGGGTGATAAACAGCTCACCTCTATCATCCTGTTGTTTACTCGGCCTTAGTTACACTGAGAAGAAACGTTGCTGAGCGAGCAAGAGAGACACTGATGGAAGAAATGGAAAGATAGAGAAAAAGAGAGCAAGAAAGATGTGAGATAAAAAAAATAAGACAGAAATGTAAAGATATAGCAGAGAGTTAATGCTGCTCTTTTGTCTGACCTATATGCAGGACTGGGCCTTTTTTCTAGGGTTTGTGTGTGTTTGTAGGTGTGTGTGTTTCTCTGGCCTTATTTGAAAGCCTCCGCTCCCTCTCACTCCATTAATATTTGATTGGAAATATCTCTTTCTCTAGTGCTGAGTTTGCATGTGTGGTTGTGTGTGTGCATATGAAAGCCAATAGTTACATGCTGTAGGGATGGGCATGATTAATCAGTGATCGATAATTGATCATTAAGAATTTTGTCGATCACGTTAATTTGTCATTGATTAAGCTAATGCAGGTTACGTAGTGTGAGTCTTGAAGCAATGAAATTAATTGTCACTGTGTGGCAGCAATCAAACATTTTACAACCCGGGGGCGCCGTAGGGTGCTCATGAAGAGGTCACGGCAAAGTGTGGCGTGGGACCATTTTGATTTAAAAATCGACTTAGTTCACTGCAAACACTGCAACGCCGTGTATAAGTACAACAGGGCCACGACTCAAATGATGTACCACATCGTGCATCCGACATCCGTACCTGGTTAATGTTGGTGGCGGTGCATCCTTCTCTCAGTCTCAACCTAGCATCAACTCTGCGTTAGCACGGAGGAGCTGCGATGCACAACAAGCAGATAAAATGACCCAAGGGATCTATAAGTTCATTGAGATGGATATTGGAACCAGCATGTCGCATTCCGTCACGACGTACCATCACCAGACTGGTAGAAACTCACTACGAAGAACGGAATAAGTTTCCCCGGCCCGGGCTGGCCAAGTTAGCGCGGAGGTAGCTACCTGTGCATCCCGGCCGGCGGGTGTTTTCGGCGGCTGGACTGGCGGTCACCAGGTAGCGGTCGCGTCTGACCCCAGATCATGTCAACCTGCTTATTTTTCTCAACAAAAACCAGTAGACTGGTGCAGAAGTTGTATGTGAGTTACTGGTTATTTTATATTAGGCTGTGTCCATGCCTTGGAAAGTTTTGAGTTACATTTTGACAAAAACTGTCAGATCTAAGTATTATTATGTTTTTGGTTAAGTTATTATTTAGCATGATTCTTTTTAGGCTATTTATTATTTTGGAACAAACGAGGGTCTCTGTTTAAGAAGGCCGGCTCGCAGCAGCAGGTTCCGCTGCTTCAGAGCACCGCACCGCATATATCTTCAAGTTTAGCCTAACCTCCAGTTTAACTGTCACACGTTGTTGTTCTTGTAATTAAGATCTCATTGAGGAAAATCACGCTGTATTTTTGTATTTTTTGTGTGTTTTTAATTCATTAAAAGTTCCATAAATAATGAATTTTAATATAAAAATATTAATGATTAATCGATTAGTCGATCATTAATTTCCCGACGATCGACGAAAATTGAATCGAATGCCCATCCCTAACATCCTGTGTGTGCATAGAGTAACATATTAGGGCTGCTGCTTTAACTAACTTTCTTTTTTATCAATTAACCTTCTTGGTTATTTTTCCAATGCCTTGATTAATTACTTTTTTGATAAAAGGTCAGAAAATAGTGCAAGATGTCCATCGCAATTTTGGCAGAGCCCAAGGTAGTATCTTCATATTCATTATCAGATTTTGTATGTGAAATGTGTTTTTTGATTTTTTTTTTTTTTGTGTTTGTGGTGCTAGTTTGAGTGTCAATTCAGTGTAGAAATGCATCTATAAATGTTGACCTCTATTATGAGTTATGGATTAGTTTAAGGAAACACGCAGCCTGAGAAGTAACCAAAATTTAGTTACAAATGAGACCAAAAAAAGCCCTTGATGGCCATTAACAAAGGCAGAGAGACAAATAGAAGCCAAGACAAATAGAAACCGAGAAAAAAAAAAAAAAAAAAAAAAAAAAAATATATATATATATATATATATATATATATATATATATATATATATATATATATATATATATATATATATATATATATATATATATATATATATATATATATATATATATATATATCATATATGAGGTGTAAACTGTAGCAACATATCAATGAACACAGTACAGCGAGATAGGTCAGGTGCAAAACCTACACATAAGAGAGATAAAGGCAGAGACAAGGACCGAGAGAGAGCCAGGGATTCAGACACAGAAAGGGATGATGAAAAACAGTCCGGAAAAGGAGCGTGATATTCACAGAGATAAATGCAGACGGACAGAGAGAGGGGGAGATAAAAGAAGAGATGCAGACAAAGTGAGAGAGAGAGAGACAGACAGAGGGAGAATAAGTGCGGGTGACGCAGACAGGGAGAGGTGAGACAGAAAGCTAATGGGGAGCTTTACAAGGTAATGGACTGTGGATCCCCTGTGGTCTGATGGTAGTCCCATTCAACCTGTGTACTTTAGGCATTGTCTGCTCCATTGTAAATTCACTATCCAGATGCTCCACAGCCCTGGGGCTTTTGCACAAGAGTACTCTACAGCTTACACAGCCATCCATGGCAGTGCTACAGTTTAGTATCCTCCTTAGAGAGAAATTATTTCAAATGTTAGGTTGAATTTGTATGTTACAATTAACCAGTTTAGTTCAGCAGGGCATGTGAGGTAATATAATAATGATTACTCTACAAACCCCCCATACTGAAAAGATTCTGGTGTCATTACACCTGCACGTTATGCCTCTCTGTGTGCACTGTTTTGTGTTTGATGTGGGGTTGGCCATGTAGCTTTGTTTGCAGAAGAACCGGTTAGGGTGTTGATGTGTCTTTGGATGCTGACCTAGAACAGCTTCTGTTTTTTAAATATCGTATCTTGAATTCTGTGAATTATAAGGCTTCTCAAGCCTTTATCTCTATCTTTATATCTACTGCAGTGTTAGTTGCAGGTGGGACTGAGCCACACCACAGTCTACAGCACATCCACACTCTGTGGTCACGGCTAGTGCACACAGCGCTATTTCTGTATGTTAAGAAGCATGTATCAGATATTGTGGTGAGCCACCAGCTATCTGCTACCTGTGTACCCATCTACATAGCTTCGGTATACTTTTACACCGCTCTGTTTCCTTCCAACAGATTGATTGACACAGGCTTTGACCATAGTTAACCCTTCAAATATTTAATTTGCCATAATTGACTCAGTTAAAAGTAACAGTAAAGGGACTCCTCCAGATATATTTCCTTGGCCTTGTGAGGATGTTATTCCATTGGAACAGATACTGTAGACACACGTTGCTCTTCCAGCTACATGCTACTAGTCTGTGTTTGTGCTCATAAGCATTTTATAGAAAATATGACATGTGTAAGCATTGTAAAGTAGGCCTGCACGATTCGGGGAAAAATATGAATCACAATTTTTTAGCTTAGAATTGATATCACGATTCTCTGCCATTATTCTTTTCTCACGTGTTTATTGCATACATGAACCATGACACAACAAAACAAATTGGCAGTACCAAACATATGGCACACATGGCATACATTTGGCACCTATAGCACATAGCCTATAAATATAGAGGCTTCAATGAATAAAGAAAATCAAGTACATACTGGCCATTTAAGTACAGTAGGCTACCAAAAATAGTGACATATAACACATTAAACTAAATATGGCCCTGATACAGGCTCTATCTGAACTCCTTGAACATGTCTTTACATCATTAAAACATGTCAATGATAATGTCAATGTCAAATGCTTTCAATAAATTAATTGAAGGAGAAAAAAAAAGAAATCAGTCATTTAAAAATGAAATCGCGAAAGGGGTGAATCGAGATTGCGATTTTATAACGATTTATCGTGCAGGCCTACTTTAAAGTACTGTATGTTGTTGATAGCACATTTATGCTATCATACATTTATTATCCTGTGTAAAAATGCTTGCAACAGAGACTGGCTTTGTTTTGGGGTGGGTTGTGAGCCGAAAAGGCTAAGAACCGTATTAGGGCCATTACTGTAAGTTATCTTCCAGCACATTTTAGGGAGGATTTAACTCTAAACTCTTCAGAAGGCTTCCTTTTTGATGAAACAGCAAATCTACTCTGACTGCAGTGGTGGGGAATGTCCTTAATTAGCCCAAACATTAGCTCTGTTTCAGCTCAGTAGCTCGAAGCAGGCACGGGGAAGGATGAGACAAAGGAAGATGGGTGGAAATGGGGCAACAGAGGGGATTGGAGACAGGAGAGAGGGAAGAAAGAGAGAGGGAAAGATAGAAATCTACTAAACACTGCAATGGAACTTCATCTTCTGATGCTAGTAACTTAGCCTATACTAGTAGTTTTAACACTATACTGTAACATGCATCTGTAACACTGTTGCAGTTGTGGAAAAAACTGATGTGTGTGTGGACACTTGCACATCCCACACCAGGCGTGTCTCTCTTTCACCATAGATTACTCAGAAATCCACCTGCGTGGTTTGGTTAAATATTGAGCAATAGCTGTATGTGGGAATGAGCACGTAACACTTCCCCATGGGAATGGCCATCAACCAAGCCAGAGAGTACGACCACAAATTCTGTTGTCACCAAACCCTGTCTCTACATGTCTGTTGATAAGTCATCTCTGCTCTGAGGTTTTCTTTTTTACTAGAAGTTACAGGTGTGTCGGACACTTACTGTAGATGTATTTTTGACAAAGACTCCCGTCTCTTATTTTATAAAGCTATTTATGGCTCTTGTCTTGCTCATAAATATGTCTTTGTTATTTAGGGTGTTTTTTCTCATCAACCCAAACAGGTCCTGCAAGCAAGAGTTAACTAAATGAATGATAGTTGAAACAGTCTTTTATCCCATCTTTTAAATAATATGAATAAACAGTATGCACACACACATACACACCTGCCTTGGTGAAAGGGGTTTAGCAAACCTTATATTTTTTATATATTTATATTTATTTATTTTTATATATATATATATTAGCTCAGCTTTGTTTGTTATTAGGGTGGCAACTGTAAAGTGTGTGCTACTTCAAAAGACGGATGCGGCATTTGCGTATGAATGGGTGTGTAAAAAGTTTTTGTGGGTGTGTGTTCATGAATGTGAGGTGTGCATGCGTGGATAACTTTGTTTGTTCTTATATCCTTAACTATTGAATGAATTTAGTTTACCGCCGCGACGAAAACTAGATTTTTGAGGCTGATGGCGATATTCAGGAGTTTAAAATAAGCAGATTAGAAGTTGTGATGATCATTTTCACTACTTTCTGACATTTCAAAGACTAAACAACACATTGATTATTGAAGGAAATTATCTGCAGATTAATTGTGAATGAAAATAATGTATTGTCCCCTGCTCTTCTGTGAAAAATCACCCTACAATACAAGATTATAAAATAAGATAATAAGGGTCATATAGAACAAGTCCATTAGTAATTTCATTTAATCCTTTCCGAGTTCCATTTAATCAGACAGGTCCATTTAAACATGTTTTCTCATATATGCACACTGCCTTTTTCCACTGACTCAGCCCTCAGACAGGTACATAAAGTACACCTGTCTGAGCGAGGCATTACATGCAGTTCTCAGAAACAAACTAAACATTTTCCATCACCTATCCTATTTCATTGTATTTCTTGTGCTCCCTCCACATTTTTTTCTCTCTTAATTTAGGTTTATCATTCCATCCAACCTCTAGACGACCGCAGTTCGACCCTGGTATTTTCTCAGTCTGGTGCACAATCATTCGTCCATCTCTTTATTCTCTTCGTCCAACCCAATCCCTTTAGCCACTCTGCTTCTCTCTCCTGTCTACTACTCCCTTCAACGGATTCTTTCTCTCCTCTTTGCTCTCCTTTTTTGTCTCGTTTTTTTTTTCTTTCATTTCTCTTTTTGCTGTCTACTCTGTTAGGCTGTTTGTCTCTGAACTTGTCTTCCTCTGTGCTATCATTTTTCTCTCGCCTCTCTCTTTCTTTTCTCTCTCTCACTCTCACTCTCTCTGTCTATAAATAGCAGCCTCGTGGGCTGGAGGTGTTAGCAGCAGCAGCAGCGGCAGCAGCGGCAGCAGCAGCGCATGATTCATATTTTAGCTCTGCCTTTTTATTTACCTTAACCAGTCTCCTCACTAGACCTCTTCTCTTCTCTTCTCTTCTCTTCTCTTCTCTTCTCTTCTCTTCTCTACACATAAAGGCATCTGGATCATATTCAAATTACTTTCACCCGAGTAAACTCTGTGTATTTGAGTGTGCTCTCTAAATAGAGGCCACAAACAATCATGGCCTCCATTCATCAAGCAGTATCTTCTTTAAACTCCCAGATAAACTCCAACTCTTCTCGTGCTTCATGTTCAAGAAACTAGATTTATGAATGTGGAGCAAGTATCGGCAAGTCCTTCTCACCAAGTTTTAGAGAGAGATAGATAGAGACTTCTGTCAGCAGTGTTTACTGCTGAGTAGGGCTGGGCGATATGGCTGAAAACTGTATCACGATATAAGTGTTTCATATCAGTCGATATCGATAATTATTGATATTTTTTATGACCTATTTAAAATAAGGACCAGGAGAAAAAAATGTATTCAATTTAAACGTTTTTATTTTAAGCTTAACCTTCCTCCGATTATAATCCTCTCAGTTATAAAAGCAGAAATGTCAACAACCATGGAAAACACTCAAATAATTCAAATGGAAACATACGTCTAAAATCACAATGAACACTTCTGGTGAATGAAGTGTTTTAAAATATGTGCAGTGTTTTGTAAACGTAGGAGAAATTGAAATAAAACTGAGGTAGACTTTACATCAGTAACATAAAAAACAAACCTGGTACAGTACAGTAACAGTTATTATTTTTCTCCGTCTAACAGTCACGGTACAGCCTAAACCGTACATGGTGGGGGGTGGTAACCTGGCTTCTCAACAGTGCTCAGCGGAAGCACGTCTTTGCCTATATGATATGCCACTGCCTCCGTTATTTATTTGTACCGTTTAGCTTTTACAGTCATAAGGCACTGAGAGTACCTCTCTGTGGTGCTCTGCTGCTTGTGCGGGGTTCCAGCTGCAGATGTTGTTGGACGTTGCTGGCGAATACGGTTGTGCTCCAAAGGGTGAGCGCGGCTAAAGTGGTAAAACAGGTTTGCGGTGCGGACGATGGTCTTGCATAATTTGCAGACGACATTGGTCTGACTACGGTCAGACTTATAAAATCCAAACAACTGCCATATTGGCGAGCTGACGTTTCCCGTTTCATCAAGAACTTCCGCGCTCGCTGCTTCACGCATTTTCCACTTATCACTCCATCATTTATATACTGTCTATGCTTATCACTCCACGCCGCTTCTGTTATTGAAGAATCCAACACGAGACAACGATATGGCGCAACCAAACACAATACTGTTACATGATTGGCTGTTAGCGTGTCACTCCCTACGTTGCTAGGCTACCAGAGAGCGAGTGCCTTTGTTCATGCAACCAAACTTGCTTTGAAACTTCTGGTTTCTTCCGACGAAGAAGAAAAAAAAAAAAAAAAAAAATTATCGAACTTTTATCGAGCGCATTTTTTATTGATATTGATTACATGTCTATCGCGATACATATCGTTATCGTTTTATCGCCCAGCCCTACTGCTGAGTAAAGTTTATTTCTTCTATCTTATTGACCAAAAACACACACAGAGGTACATGGCAGAACACTCTGTCACACAAAACCAGTTCAGAAGCAAAAGAACTCTCTCGGATTGTAAAGGTCAGGTCCATTAGCATCAGCTGTAGCAACATGAGAGTTTAGGCCCCTTGGTTGCACACCATCCCCTCTAAATTTCAATTTCAAGGGCTTTATTGGCATTAAAGTTTTAGAAAGTGAATTTGCCTCTTTCCTGCCTTTCCTGTCTGTCTCTCTCACTGTCTAACAAAAGTGGAAATGCCAAAAATCATTTCTTTCTCTAAAAAGAAATGTGACACTCAATGTTATTTTTCCACTACAAAATGTACAGAGTTGTACAACGTAGTCATAATGAATTAAAAAGTTAAGTTAATAGACCCTCATTAAAATGTCTGTGTATGTCATGTGCACATGTACAAAAATGAATATTGGCCAATATATTGTCACCAGTCTTTTAAATATCGATATCTGTGTAGCCCAAGTTTAGCATTGGTTCGACTCCATTGTAAAAAAATAAATGGTTGTATGAAGGCATTACTACGTATCTATTCACCCATGTAACATGAGTATGTTGTGTTTGTGTCCTCTTAGAGAATTTAAACACTGAACACTTTCTAAAAAAACTTGAGTTGAACTTGCAACTTGAATGTGTGACCCAAGTATGGCTGACCACATGAGCCATTTGTGTAAAAAGATGCCATTTTAAAATATGAAATTAATTATTTAATGTTCCATGTTGTATGACTGGCCTGAACAGCCTGAGAGAGAAGAGAGATGAAGAGCTAATGTTAAAGTGTGGGACGGACTGGACAGGCAGCACTCTATCCATTAGAGCACTAGTTAATTTAAATGAATGGAAGCTGATTTTTAAAATATTTTAATACGTACCTATTTTTGAGAGAACTGGTTGCTTTAATGAGTTTATACCATGCACATTTATCATATTAATCCTACTATTGTTCCAGCTAGTCTGTATTTGCACTCTAAAGTGCCTGACTTCATCTTAATAGCTTATAATAGCAGATATAGACACATACAGATGGCTTTCACAGTGACCGCAAATACTAAATATATACTATTATAGATATACACACGTTTATGTAAATGTGTGTGTATGTATGTAGTTAAAAGCATGTGCAAACAGAGAGTATGATAAACACTGACATGTTTAAAACACACATGGAAAAAGGTTGAGGTTAGGGGGTCTGAGGCCAGATTTAGGGTCAACGTTTGGGGTCTTCAGGGGTCTATTGGGGGAGACCTTCTGAATGGTGATAGATTAGTAGAGACAGATAGAAGAGGGAGAGAAGAAAAGGAGAAGAAGATAAAAGAGAGGAACGCTCACCCAACACATGAATCATGTCCAATGTTCTGTGCTGACTTCACAGGATGTGAGAAATCTCAGTCGTGTGTGTGTGTGTGTGTGTGAGAGAGAATGTGGGTTCTGCTGCTGGGTTTATTCATACTAGCTTCATTTAGAGGTTTTGTTTAAATAGGTAATTCTGCTTGGGTGGTTACATGTCAAGGTCCTTGTTGGGAGTTTGATCCTATGACCTTGATCATTTCAACTTCTTCTCCTCCCCTTCTGCCTTTTACTTCTACTTTTGCATTATCACCATCTTTATTCCTCTTTTTTTGTTCATGTCCCTTTCTTTCATAGTTAGGAGAAATCATCTACTTGGAGAAATCAGGTACTTGATACACACAAAAACAAACTAAATCTGTTTGTATACAATACACAGTGTACATGGTACACTTCACTTCCTTTCTTTTAAAGGTACTTTCTATTCTTCTACTACCTGTAGCTTTAATCTTTGAGATCACCGCCCCCACGGCAGCTCTTGGCACCTATGTATACTAGTAAAACTAGATACTTTCTGTATCTGTAGCACTTACAGATGGTTCAGAACAGTCAGTTATTAGATAAACAAAACAGACTTGACACGTGCAAACACACCTGAAGTTTCGGAATATTTGTAAAGGTGTTTTTATGGCCACATTTATTCATATAAATCTAGATAATAACAGTGTACTGTACACCTGCCAGTGAAATATGTCACTGCAAAGTAGCATCAGTTTAACTGGCACATTGTGAAAGATTTATAGAGAATAGAATCACACCTTTGCATTGCCGATCTGTCAAGTTTGCACACAATAAATAATATTGCCACATGAAAACATGTGACATGTTCTGGATCAGGAAGTTGAGTTCAGTTTTAGAGGGTCGATTCCCCTGAGGTCACAAAAGGTTTCAAAAAGTAAAACTATCATAACAAGAGCATAACAAATCCAAATCTCTCTAAATGTGCAACATTTGTGTTGCTGTGGCACAGTTTAGCTGGAAATGGAAAGGAAACACTACCAGGTCAGGTTTTGCATTCTGTGGTGAGTGGGTGAAGCATAGCAGTAATGTTGTCGGGGGGGGGAGGGGGGTTCAGACAGCAGTGCAGGCCTAGTAAGAGGTCTGATTTGATCGGAGAAATTAATGATTCACCCTGGACTTCCAACCACAAACTTCATCCACATCAATGCTGCTGTATGTGTTGGCACAGCACTTAGTATGGACAGGTGTGGGAAGTCTTTTGAAGTTGTAGCTCTGATGGATCCTGTCATCGTACACAGACTTCTCTCTTTGGCTTTGCACAACTCTGAGTCGCTGCCAGTCGTCACATGTGCCCCCAGAAGCTATTTGAACAGACAGCCAGTTATGATAAAGCTGCCATGTCAAAAAACAAATGTAATCATCAATGCAAACATCCTGCTAGAGCAGCACATTCTTTAGCTCTGTACCCATATATGTACTATGTGTTCCTGAACTTGTTCTGTGTTTATATTGTATGTCTTCATACTGTAAAGTGTACTGTATTGTAAAGTGCATACTTTATTACCTACTTTCTTCTTCCCTCTAGCTTCAATCTTGTTTTTCTGACCCCTCATAAACCTCCAGCAGCATGATGTAACAAGTTTTTGTGTATGTGCACACGTGCTTTTGTGTGTTTTTATCTTGGCCAGAAAGCCTTGTGGAGGCATTTCTGTTGACATTAACCACCCTTTCTCTGTTGTGCCCCCCTCTCCCCCAAGTTTTCCAGATTGTTCTTTTTTCTGTGTGTGTATTTGGACCATATTTACCTTTTTTATATAATGTGTATTTATCTGTGTAACATAAAATGCACATGCAAACATTTGATGGTTTCAGCTTGTCCAATGTGCAAATTTTGGCTTTTTGGCTATTGACAATTTCAAGATGCTTCACTGAGCTCTGAGAAATTGTGATGGAATTTTTTTAATTATTTTCTGACATGATTATTTGATTAATTGACAAAATAATGAGCAGACTAAACAATTATGAAAATAATCCTTAGTTGCAGCCCTACTGGGATCTGTTTAATAACAGCTTTCTTACATAAACAACATTACCTGTTGGGAGGATAGTTTAAAGGGGCAGGGAATACATACATCCATCTACACTGCTAGCTGTTCAATATAACTGCAGTAACAGTTGGCCACTGAGAAACTCCACTGCAGCAGCTGCTCAAAAGTTTTAGTAGACCATCACTTACTCTCTTTACTAAACATTTAAACCTGCAACTTTCATAGCCCTACTCGTTTTACTTTCAGGCAGTCGCTGCTGCACTTTGAGGAATGTGAAAAAAACATTCAGTCTTATTCAGTGTCTCTTTCTTCCTTGGCCTGACCCTTATGTCCTCATATACTTCATTGTATGGATATTTTAAGCAGCACTTGTATTAACTCAGGCTTAGAAATCGTATTGTCATCGCTCATTGTTGTCATTGTTCCCAAGAAAGAAAGTTGGACATCTTTTATACCAGCCCTCACATACATATCTTATTCAGGTGTAAAATAAGTTATAGGCATGTCAAAGTTTTTGTTATGGATCGTGTGTGTGTGTGTGTGTGTGTGTGTGTGTGTGTGTGTGTGTGCTCTCTGGCCTTTGTGACTTTGTACACTGTATGGACTGTATTATGACAGTAATAGGAGCTCAGCTATTGTACAGGTCTTTGTAAAACTAATTGCAGCCAGATGTACTGTGTGATTTATTATAAGGGTTTCCTTTCAGAGGCGACAGAACTGTACCTTATTGTAATTATCCAGTGTTTTGCCCCATAAGGTCTGCCAACCATTACACTAAAGCAGATACAGTTAAAATAGCAAACTTGCTTGTTTCTTAAGACCCAAAACGGGTTACAGGTTGAACTCTGATGGGGATTGAGAAAAGCAGTTAGAAAAGTTTGTGTCAAGGTAACTTTTGAAACCTGGAGTCCTACAGTAATATGAAATGTTGTCCTTAGTACTGACATGTAGCACAATGGTTTGTGCCACTTTCAGGTGTCAGGTGTCTTTTGCAACATGCAAAAGAACCAATTACTGTTTATGCTCATTTAATGGTTATCCATCCATCCATTGTTGTCCACTTATCCGTGGTCGGGTCGCGGGGGGAGCAGCTCCAACAGGGGACCCCAAACTTCCCTTTCCCGAGCCACATTAACCAACTCTGACTGGGGGATCCCGAGGCGTTCCCAGGCCAGGTTGGAGATGTAATCCCTCCACCTAGTCCTGGGTCTTCCTCGAGGTCTCCTCCCAGTTAATGGTTAAACTTTCTTAAATATACTTTTAAATGAAAAATGTATTATGTGAGTAGCTGGTGCGGTGAAAGAAACCAGGAGCTACTGTATGCAATAAGAACAAACCTTTTCAACAAGATGTTCATTTCGTGACTAACTACCGATTTGTCCTGCCATTTTATGAATAAACCTTTTAACTTTGTTCTTTTATAAAAGCGCCTTTGTTAAAACGTATTAATCAGGCCTTGTGGTTATCATAGTATAATAGTTTGCTCGGGAAAAGGTTGTTACATTGTGTGTGAATTGGTGTAATAGTCTCATTAGTGAGGCCTTGTCGTCATTATTACACTTATATTTCCTGAGAATGAGGCTCATTATGAAGTTATACAATTCTGCTTTTGTCTCAATTGACAGCTTATTATCAGAGCTGTCTTATCCTCCCACCTCCTCATGTCTCCCCCTCTCAGCCCTCGCCTCCTTAAATCCCTCCTTCCAACTTGTCCTCTCCTACCTCATTTTTTCAGCTCTCCTTCCCCTGATCAGCCATTAACATCTGCTGCTCTCCTACTTTCCTCTCATCTTCATCTCTTCTTCTACTCCACTCCCATCTGTCCTCCTTCCCCTATCCCCCCCTATTTGTACTTTCCTAACACATTTCCAAATTTCTCTCACTTTTATCCTCCAGCTGCTCTTAAACTCTCCTTCCCTACTACTTCTTTACAGCCTATTGCCTCCTGCTGCTCCGGTCTCTCCCCTTGATTATCTATTCACATAAAAAATCTTGCAAGATCTATAGTAAAATTCCCATTCAGCAAATGAATACACCTAAACCTGGATAACTGGGTTGTCATCCAGCAGCATCAACACTCCTGTCTTGTCAGACATGCTTGTGAAACAGTGATTTTTCTCGACAAAGGCAGTGTGTATTTCGAGTTGATGTAAGCGTTCGACTGACTCAGTCCTTGTGACATTGACATCTCGGTCTCTCAGCAAGGCATTACTGAGACAGAGAGGCACCTCTGCTGTAACCCAACACTGTGTGTGTGTGTGTGTGTGTGTGTGTGTGTGTGTGTGTGTGTGTGTGTGTGTGTGTGTGTGTGTGTGTGTGTGTGTGTGTGTGTGTGTGTGTGTGTGTGTGTGTGTGTGTGAGAGAGATGTTCACGTTATTGCATCGTGTCATATAATCTGAACTCCATTTCTGCCCTCCTCGTCTTCTCCTTTTTCATCCTCTCCTCTGTCTCCATCTAAATCTGCTGTAATTAGCACAGTTGGCTTGACTTTAGCTGTCAAGGAAACCATTTTTATTACTGAAACCATTCTTTTTGGCCTGCATATTCTTGTCTAGTTTCCTTGAAATATTTTTATTATTCAAATATGCAGGTTATAACCATAAACACACGTACAAAATGAGTGAGAATACTTTGGATCAGACACTGTATGGAACATTTCTGCATTGTGTGTCGTCCCGGGAGGAAAGACTTCAGAGAACAAATATGCCCATTTCCTCTTACTGTAACCTCACTTCCGTCCTCACTTCCGCACTCACCCCTCCTCTTTGCTTTCCTCCCAATTTGTCGGTCACATGTGTGTGCACAGTGTCTGCATCTGTATAAACCACATAATTATTCATGCATTTATTGTGTCTTTGTAAGTAAAACATATTTTCGACATTCTTATGTTTAAATGCGTCTGCTTCAAAGTTAATGATAGCCACATAGAGCAAACGTATGAGGGAAAAAAAAGCAGGCTAATGTTTATTAGCAGTGTGAGCTTTGGCAGTAACGTACTCTGAACCCAAAAAACTGCACGAAACAAAACCACAGTCAATCATCAAACATACCCACAGAGAAACACACACAAACAGGCACACCAACACCCACGCATTCGTACATTTGGCTGCTGGACGTTTCTGGAGCCCATCCAGTCGTCACTTATAGATGATTCAGTTTCCAGCGCATGGCTCTATCGGTAGCCTGTATCTGTTTAACGTCTCTGATAACCGCGTCAGAGCTGGAGCCTAAATCATGTCTCGTTCCCTCTCATCTCTTTCCACTCTCCTTTTCCTTTGACATGAGCTAATCCCCCTTTTATTCTTATTGTATAGACGGGACTTGTGGAGTATTATGTGTTATTTTTTTGCACGTGGGTTTGTATTGTTTGTGTTTCATATGTGTGTTTGTTTATATCTGTTCAGGGTTTTTATTAATCTGTTGACAACATCGTGGGCTTGTGGAGTAGGAGGACACAAACACTCACACACACATCAGAGAGACCGTGCATGTAGTATTCTTAGTCAGTGTGTGTTTGTGCCAAAGCAACACTGAAAAGATGTAAGCTGACAGTTGAGTACTCTCCCTAAAGTGGTTGTTTACCCCAAATGATACTGCCCGCGTGCGCTAAGGCCTGCTGGGGTCGGCGTGACGTAAATGTTGTCATCAAAGGATATTTGCATAGGCTCTGTGCATCTGCATACCACCAGTTGTTATGACTGCACAGAGTATGCGCATGTGTGTACGTGTCCTCCAAGTGGATGGTATAAACAGACCTGGCACAGATGTCTGTTCCGGAATATAATCGAGCCTTTAGGCTGACAGAACATAGATGTTGACTGCTTTAAATATGTAACACGTATTTTTAATTGCATGCTTTTACTTTCCTCTCTGTCTGTGACCTAAAACATTTCCCTGGTGCATTTTTCTGTTGCACACTATGTACAGAAGTAGCAATGTCTGAATGTTTGATTCTGACTTAGGACCCATGGCTGTCTTTCAAAATAATGGCAATCATTATATAATAGTGTATAAGTATGAGGCTATAGCTCTAAAGTAATGCCATTTGAATTACTTAATTTAACTTAATTAAAGGTACTCTGTAGAGTTTTCTTACAATATGTTTACAATAACTTGTTTCCCAACTAATCACATTGTGTATATCCTTGATGCCTAACAAACACGTTGAGTGCATTTCCTTCTTCATAAAACATTGCAAAGCTAATTTTAACAAATATTTTGACTTGTACATCCATGTTTGCTAGCTAGGAATGTGTTTTGCATCACCAGCATGCCCGTGCGCACAGACAAGATACCGACAAAATGGGAGCCCACTCATTAAAACATGGCTCCATAGAATGAGTGGTCACAAGAGTTTTTCAGGCCAATACTGATGTAGGGCTGAGACTCTGGGACCAATTATCTCTTAATATTCTTTGTATAAAGTATATACTGCATTGAGTATGTTCATGGATTTTTTTCTAATCAAAACAAAAATCTTTTTTCCCCAAACTTAGTTTTACTTCTAGCTGAAACCAGCTGATCGCTTCAGTCGAGCGTCCATATTGTTTGCAGCAGTATACTGAAAAACACAGAGTGCTGCTACTTGATTGGATGCCGATGGCTGTTGATGCTCTTCAAGTGAAACCTGAGATTTAATGGATTGTAAAGGGATAGTCCTCCCAGATTATGTAATAGTTTTATCTGGGACAGCCCTCTTCCTCTCTCTAGCACTGGCCTAACCGTCTGTTAGATCATCAGTTACTGTAACGGGGTCAGGACCTCACTATAAGACATCATTTACACCAAATGGAATCCAGAGAGACATTCACATGAGCACACAGAAACACAGCACGTAGCAACACGCAGATGTGGATATATAATGTTTCCTGGTAATGAACTTGGTATCATCTGTTGGTGTTTTAGTAGGCTTTAGGAGGGATTTTATCCGTGATCCTGCTACAGTATATGGGATGTTTCTTTTTGCTCCAAAGCCATACAGACTCAGTAGTCTCTTTTTTTTAAGCATTCATCCAGATGTTGTGGTAGTGAAAAGGATTTAAAGGTCTGAGAATGGATCATATCTATCAACATAGTGTGTCTGTGATGGGTTTGTTTATTATGTGTTAATAGAGAGGCAGATAGTCGTACGCTATATAAAGACTGCAACCTTTAGGTTAATAACCGCCTTCCAAGACACACACACACACACACACACACACACACACACACACACACACACACACACACACACACACACACACACACACACACACACACACACACACACACACACACACACACAGTAAATTGTATTCACTTAAAAAGTCTAAATTTTACATATAGGTTAGTTGCACATAGAAACACAATTGCTTTATACTCGCACTCACACAAACATGCTGCATAAGCACTGTCTGGCCTCCTCTGCAAAAGGGGTCAAATTCTTAAAAGTTCAAAGACTTTTGGGTACCTTCAAGGCAGGCAGGATTGCTGATATGAGAGCCATTACCTTTGAATGTTTCAAATGAATCTTAGTTACAGTTCAAAGAACTAATCAAACAAGACACAGTTAGATGCCACTTGTTTTTCAAAAATATAACCGGCATTTTGTATATATACTGTGTGTATATGTACACTGTTCTACCATTTTCCTTTTGCTCTCACAAACAAACACATCCTTTCCAGTTCAGACCCCTCCAAACCTATTTAAGATTACTCCTGATAATCTTCTCCTGTATTACTAATATAATAATGAAGCTGAAGCAAGTAATAAAAAAAGCCTTTTAATCTGACCAATAGTAACCATTCGACCATAAAACTTGGAGCCTTGTTTTCTTCATGGGACTTCATTGGATCATTGTTTCCTGTTTGTGTGACAAAGGAGGCCATTGTTGGTTGCTAATCATATTAATCAAAATCACAATCAATGAATAGAGCTTTATTATAGTCCTGAATATTGGAACCGGTTGGCTCAGCTGATTCGTTGGACATTGGTTTTAGATTAAAAGCCTCAGCCGATGTTCTGTAATGTGAAGGTCACTGGTTCACAGATATGTTGTAACTAAGTACTACTGTGAACCATGGAAGCCTGGCATGTCATCATTTTTACTCATTATTTCCAAATGTGGGATAACTTCTGGTATAATGTGATTTGTTGTGCATGGCGTGCTGTTCTGTTAAGGATTAACACTTTCGAGGGGAAGGTCTACTTATTATCGTCAGATTACCCCTCATTACCTTGGATCAAGACGGCTGTATCAAGTGGCTGAACTGAAGGGTGCGATGTGGGAGAGGAGCCGTTTTTGAAATGCTTCCTGCTTTTATTCTGGGGGAATCCCGTGAGTGGAAAAGAAGGGAGAGTAGAAAGAGTGAGTAAAGGATAGGGAAAGATAGGAGAGGAGTAAAAAAGGTTAAGGGAAAAAGGAAGATGAGAGAGGAGCACTGAGGAGACAGAAGAGAGGAGGGGAGATGAGGCTTGACCAGCAGAGCAGAGGCTAATGACGGTACTGGCACATGGTGTGTGTGCGTTTGTGTGTGTTGCACAGCCAGGCACAGAGAGATGAGACAATAGGGTGCACACTGAGTGGCAGGCTGAGATGGCACCTATTGTACGTACACACACACACACACACACACACACACACACACACACACACACACACACACACACACACACACACACACACACACACACACACACACACACAGACACACACACACACACACACACACACACACACACACTCTGGGGTTGTTATTGAACCCATCTTAATGAATGGGTTTGTTTGTGGTGCCTGTTACAAATCAGACAGAGAAAAAAAATCTTGCTCAATATGTCCCTTCTACATTAGATTGACACCTAATCACAGGTATTTCTTTGTGGAATTTGTACACATAATTGCTGTAATTGTCATTGTTACTGCAAATAACACCATAGTGTATGTATCTTTCCACATTTCCTATAGAAACAACACATTACCACACACACTCACACACTCACAGGTACACAGACACATGGCCCTGGTTACTGCAATATGTAGAGTGGTGATTGATGGGAAACCAAAAACCACTGAAATAGGAGAAAATAAGGAGGGAGTGGCGGGGGTGATGGAGAGACAAAGAGTGAGCGAGGCAGTTGGAAAGAAAAACAAGAAGGGAAAGAAAAAGATAAAGCAAACACGTGGGGAATATAGGAGGAGGGTGTGAACAAGTGAACTCAAATCTCAGTGTTTCCTTCATTTTGCTGAAATATTAAACAATGAGCTCAGTCTCCATCACTTTATGTCTGACTTTTACTGGAACTTATGCATCTTCTATCAATAAGAATTAAAGATTAAAATCATTCTTATTGATAACAGATGCTCTCCCTCTCCCTCTCATATGCTGGCTAACCATAACAAGCTGTGGTAAAGGTCTTGGAGAGGTTCTGGTTGGTGTGTTAAAGTGAAACGTGTGTGTGTGTGTGTGTGTGTGTGTGTGTGTGTGTGTGTGTGTGTGTGTGTGTGTGTGTGTGTGTGTGTGTGTGTGTGCGTGCGTGCGTGCGCTGCAGGGTTCTTTGCAGGAGAGCATTTCCAGGGTGTGGGGGGTCTGAGGGACACTTTGGCTACATTACTAATGGAACACACCAGGCCTTTTTCTTGCACTTGTGGATACACTTATGCACACACACATGTGCCCCCAGTCCACCACTGTAGGTCTTTACTGCATATAGAAACAAATCAGCTCATTCACTCAACTGAGAGGCTTAATGTAATCAAGATTCACAGATCCTGATTTTTCTCTTGAGTTACAGAGTCTTCAAAATTTGGGTCAGGACTCAAAAGTTGATCAGAGGAACATCGAAGTGGGCCAGCAGCACATTCTGGAAAAATTGGGATGACAGGTTTATTGACTAAACTTATGCTGCCAGTTGTTTGCTGCATGTTGAAATAATGATTTTAAGATATAACTATAAGGTCATGCACAAAAAAACTTTTTTTTGTTGTTGCAACTAGCTACTCTGAAACTCCTAATTGTACTCTTCATGTACAAAGTTTATGTTAGGGTGCAGCTGCAGACCTTGGACAGAGTCTGTGTCTTTTTCATCATCTGGTTTAAAACCAAATAATCTCTAAATTCCTTCAGCAATAAAAGTGTTTCAAAAACTCTAAGAAATGTTTCACTTTGCTCGTCACTTGGATTTGATTTTGATCATGTACGTTGCACATTTAAACGTAGAACAATTAGAAGAATGATACACATAACATACCCATCATGATGGGTATAAACAGAACAGCAGTTAATTGTAGTTCAAAGTTAATTTTCTCATGTTAATATTTGTCAGACTGTGGTAAAGTTTTTAGTAGAATTACATTATTTCTTTAAAGAACACTTTCTTTGATTTGTACAAAAACATAAGAATTGTACAGATCCATGTGATCTGAGGTTATCCTCCAATATTAAGGGTGTCATGATTTTGATTTTAAATCGAAATTTATCGAAATTAAGTCACAATCTTGAATATCGAATAAAAAAATGGAATCGTCAATACTGCCACGTCCCCATGTCACATCTGGTCGGCTTGCCAAGCGGGAAAAAACACGTGTTGAAGTGCTGCGAGTCAGTCAACCTCCTGTAACGTAGCTACAGCCAGTCAAAAGATAACTTTTGATGCTGGAGACCCATCTACAGAATCTACAGAGACCCATCTTTCACTGAAGTGTATGAAAGTATTTTTGATTTCCAGTGAGTTATAAATCACAAAAAGACAGTTTGCAAGCTCTGCTATGTGCGTGTACCATAATCTGTGTGTTTACCATTGCACATTAGCCTAGCCTATCCGCTAGCCGCTAGCGGATATTCCTTCTGCTTATAGCTTTATCCCAACAAAACCGCACGGTTGAATTTTAGCCTGCATGCACATTTGGTAGCCTAAACAGAGCAGCTTATGTTGGTTATATTAGAGAGAGCAACAAGTTAACGGACTGCAGTCCGCCGAGTCGCCCTCTTTGCTATCGGTCTGCTCAGTTGCTGTGCTGGCTCGATGGTGTTTTAAATTGGAGAGTCTGACCATCTTTATAGAGCCAATGTTAGGTTATTACTGTCGTATAATCCATTGCATGTAGCTGTTTTGGCGTGTTATGTTGGCAGTTTGAAGACTTGGAGTATTGTTCATGGATGTTTATTTGTAACATTTAGGCGGTCTTCTGCACTCTGTGCCTACTGCTTTGGTTTGAGATTGAGGTTTTGGATATTTGATTAAGTCACTTCTTGTTTTTCCACTCTAATTTGTTCAAAACAATATTTTGCCACGCAGCTGAACTGTAAACTGCTATATTAGCATCAAACATAATTGGGAGAAACAGCTGCAGGTGACAAGTTGATCCAGTTATGTGTCTATAATGACCTCAATTTAAGGGCGGACTATGCATGTCAGTTGCAAGGAAGTATGTGGAAAAGGCGTCTTTGTTTCAGTAAATATGATATCCTTCAGCATCCAAATGCAGTTTCATAGACACAAGTATACATGCATCCTGGGAACCTGCAGGTATTTTTCCTGGGAAACAGTAACATATTTACTGGGGAAATACTGAGATCTCACATCCTGATATTCTATACCCGACTGGTAGGATCGTTAACTGTAGAAGACCCTTCAGCATGTAACAGGTTTACTTTATTCTAAAACCTACTTGGCTGGTGAAACTTCAAAGTTTCATATGACTTTGTGATTTTACTGCTGAAGCTATTCTATTATGGATTTGTATCATTTATGTAAACACACATTTCTGTTACAGTATATAATGGAAAGCCTGAGAAACGGACACAGACAGTCATATGCAATTATATATGCTATATTTAGGCTTCCACTGTCCCCAAGAGAGATTAGGCATTTTGGACAACATCCTGCGAGTTTTGTTACCCAGAATCTCTAAAGACCATACTTAATAGTATTTGTTGTAATACAGTGGAGTACCAATTTACCATGTGTTTTGTATTGTCTGAGTTTTCTGGCACTCGCTGTGGTGTCTCTTGTGTCTCAACCTTCATCCATCTGGTGCTGCTCTCCCACTGGGGTGCAACAGACCAGAGAAGACGAGAGCAGATGATCACTGAGTGTTAAAGCACAGTGGGATGTGCAGACTAGACGAGTTGATCGGAGGGTATCAGCTTTCAGATTCTCTGCAGGAAGCTGCATAATGCTTTAACACTGCTGATTCTGGTTCTGCCCACCTGTTTGGCTGCCTAGTCGTGTGTGTGTGTGTGTGTGTGTGTGTGTGTGTGTGTGTGTGTGTGTGTGTGTGTGTGTGTGTGTGTGTGTGTGTGTGTGTGTGTGTGTGTGTGTGTGTGTGTGTGTGTGTGTGTGTGTGTGTGTGTGTGTGCATATGTCCTCAGTTGGCTGTTAACAGAACAGAAATAGGGCAGACAGGCTTAGAGCTGTCACTTATGCAGGGATGTATAGGGGGCTTCTTTCAAGTCCTCAGATAGGCGAGAGGTAGATAGCGAGGAAGCAAAGCTGGGCTTAGAGTGTGAAGTCCTTGTGTCGAGAAAGAAGTGTGTGTGTGTGAAAAAGAAAGAGAGGCTTGGATGGAGAGTGAGAGGGTATTTTTGAGTCTGACAAACTCAAGTCTCATGATGTTTTGAAGCTCGGAGCAGAAAAGAAGGGATGGAGAGAAAGAAAACAACCACTCAACAGGAAGACTCATGCACCATGGATCAAATTAATTCCTTAAATACCCAAATGCTAACAACAATTGTTTTTTTCTAAACTTTTTTTTTTATATAGGCATTTACTGTCTCCTACAAAACCTCTACTGTTCTGTATGTGTGAGAGTTGTGTACCCATTTATACACTAGAATGAAGTAGGAAATAATGATTTGAAAATGAATAATGATGGTTTAGGAAGCCCCCTTTAGACTTGCTGTCTGCTTTCTCTGCTCACTCTGTGGACACATGGACGGACGGACACACACACACACACACGCTAAGAGAGAGAGCGAGAGAGGTAGAAGTAATGTTCTAGTGCCCTGAGGGAGGTGTCTAACATTGATATGGGTGGTCAGGGTCTTTTCTGAGTGCTGCTGGGAAATGGAATGTTGGCTTCCAGTCAGTCAGGTGACCGACAGCTATTGTCATGTGACCACCCAGAGTGTCATGTGGTTGTAATATTAAAGAGAGTGAGACAACGGGAGTTTGCGTTGGTAAGCACATACATGGATATTTCTGTGTGTCAGTTGCTAATGGGTCATCATCAGTAAAGTGGTTGCTACAGGATGAAGGGATAAGCTGTTACGGGCCATGACGCACGCACACATGCACTCTCTCTCTCTCTCTCTCTCTCTCTGTCTCTCTCTGTCTGTGTGTGTGTGTGTGTGTTAGTCATATGATATAGGTGAGGCCCCAGGTTATACAATGTGACAATATGAGATCATCACCTCAGAGATTGTTCTAATCTCTGAAGCAGCTCACAAGGATTTCTAATGGCTACTAATAACATTTCAAAAGCCTTGTGCGCCTTGACCTGGCGGAATCTTCAGCACTGAATTGTCGACTGGTTGGTTTGGTAGGTATTGATCGTAGTAGGAATACAACCTGAAAGGGCTGGGTGATATAGCCAAAATCATATTTCGATAACGATATACAGTATATCAAGTCAAGTCAACTTTATTGTCAATTCTCTCAAAATATGTGCCAGATGTACAGAGGAATCGAAAATACGTTTCTCTCCGACCCACAGTGCAATAAGTACAAAATATATACAATAAATAAATGTTATATTCTAAATGGTGCAAAGTAAAGCAAAAACAAACAGTAGAGAGAACAACACAAATTGATAATGTGCAATATAAAGGAAAAATATAAGTGTTCCCGAGTCTTATTATAACAACATATCACGATATAGCATGTTTTCTGGCAATTCAATAAATAAATAGTCTATATGAAATAACCACATGGTAAAGCCTATTTTTATATACTTCTATGTGAATTAAATACTTGACACTTGACACAGTATACTTTTCTCATTTTATTAAGAACTTGATTACAAAAACAAAGCCAACATTTTATCTGAAATATGTCAGAATATTGATTAATTGAATGAAACTGCAAATCAGAACAGAATTGGAGGCAAGGTGCCCCTCATTGGACTTCTATTTAAAGCTAGTTGCCATGGTGATAATCCTAATAATGTTGCCAGGAGTAGGTGTCTAACCTCCCAACGTCTGATCTTGCATCACCTTAAAAATACTGTTGCAATATAAAACTCTCTCGCTGTGGTCTCTCTCTGTGTTTCAGTTATTCTGTAACGTGTACTTCAACAAACAGCCTTTGTGTCAGTCCTGCTGCTCTTTCCCTGTTTTTCTGCAGACCAATCCATCTGTTCACCTTTCTCTAAAAGGGTCACAGACATTAAACGTTCTGGATGTGTGTCATTATTTCCTCTCAAAGCCAGGTTAATTGTAACATATCTTTCATTGTTGTTTTAATCTCATTTTTTTCATATCTGGTGCAACCCACTTGTAACTGCAGGTTGTCCTGTGAAGACTTTATATTTTGCATGAATAACTTAATAATTTACAGTCACAGAGGACGTCTCAACCATATTTGGACCTAAATCCTCTTGACTACTTAGGTTTTGTCACCTTATTTTATCGTTGTGAGGCAGCTCTGATTTAGTTTATTTTTGGGTCAGTGATGTGCTGAATGTGTCAGCTATGGTTAGACACAGAGCTGGTAAAGAAACTAGAACAATTAATGTGCAAACACATTCAGACAGAGCAAATAAACACATACACACGCTCACTCGAACTGATACACAAGCCTAGCACAAAACACTAACGCAAAACAAAGTAATGCCTAAAATAGAAATTCATTTTGGCTGGACACAGTTGAACGCATGGCACCTTTAACACACATGTTCATGTATAAGAACACACACACACACACACACACAAACACACACACACACACACACACACACACACACACACACACACACACACACACACACACACACACACACACACACACACACACACACACACACACACACACACACACACACACACACTTCTTTACAAGGTCTGACACGCCCACACTGCCCTTTGCATCTGTGTTTATTGAGGTATCAGTGGTATAGCTGGAATGCCCATTAAACTGTGTGTGTGAGTGTGAGAAACGTCTCTCTCACACTCACTCACTAAGACACTAATCTGGTTGGCAATGACCTCTACTAATAAAGACTTGGTGTGAATGTTATAGACCACAATTCAAATCCAAACAACAGAAAACACGAAGGACACGAGAAGCAGGAGCTGGTAGCTGAGGTGAGCATCATAACCTTTCAGCCAGGGAGGAATGGCCAACTGTGAATCTTGTGTTAACAAACCACATTCAACAAATCCTACTCATTCTGCCTTTTTAAGCAAAAAAAATGCAAAGACATTCACTAGTTCAAGGCTCTCAAATGTGAATATTTTCTTTTTTGTTGTCTTCCCTTTAATTGCTGTAATTTTGTGAGCATAGATGGACACTTTCTTTTGTTCCGTTGTGGGAATGTTTGAGGGCATACCGTAAACTTCACAATCAGAATTTGGACATTCCAATAAAAAAGGCAACAAGTAAATATCATGCACTATTTAGTTAATAATTTGTTTATAAATCACTTTGTCACAAAGTACGTCTCAGAGAAATTAAGTTTGTACTGCACTGATACAAAGAAGACTCATCAAAATACAGTCTCACTCTTAACGGATGTTTGTGGCTTCTTTGATAAGATGAAAGGAGAGTCTACTGTTTCATCCCCATCCACATCCTTCTCTAGTGCTGCATTTTAATGTAATATGAAGCCTGATAGTACCTGGTTTCATATTGCATTGCATTTGTATTCTAGCAGCATGTTTAGATGGTGCATCAGTGTGTTTGTTTAGTAAGCGTTTATTATTCCTCTGCTCTCTATTCTCTATGTATTATTTTCCTCCCACCTTTCCTCCCCACCCCTCAAACCCTTGTCTTGCTTAATTTGAATGTAATCATGCTCACTGTAATAGTGTTGGGCTATTAATACAACATGTTTTGTTTGGGTAAATGCCCTCCAGATTTCAGAGGAACAATGTTTCCTTAGTTTGTATGTATGTATGACTAACCTTCCTTTTCTGTCTTGCGTGTAGGATCGCAAACTGTCCAAGTCGGAGCGCCAGCGCTTCAAAGAGGAAGCAGGGATGTTGAAAGGTCTCCAGCATCCTAACATTGTCCGCTTCTATGACTCCTGGGAGGGACCATGCAAAGGAAAGAAATGTATTGTTCTGGTCACGGAGCTCATGACATCTGGCACGCTTAAAACGTAAGTACATTAGAGATAAAAAAAATAATTTTCCAAGATGTAAGTTTAGTGACCTCGTAACTTATTGGCACGGAAAACAAAGACTTGCATTGCGTTTGCAGTATTTAGTTAATGTTTTATCATGTGAAACACTTTTTGCAGGGAATATGTACAAACATGTGCATGCACACTGTTAACCACCTCTTTTCACCTTTACTTCTGAAGAGCACCGTCATTACAGATGATGACTCACCTCCAGTTTTTTCATTGAAATGTAGAAATTGCACACACACACACACACACACACACACACACACACACACACACACACACACCTGTGTCCTCTTCACTGTCAAACCAATACGCAGTTTTTCTCTATTGTCAACTTCAAATGGCCTTTCACTGTAGTCGTCATAAGCACATCACATCCCGGCAGAATTTTATCCACAGCAAGTGAAGTGTTAGTCTGTCGGCTAGTGTGTCCTTACATGTACAGTAAGTGTCTGTGTCATTTACAGTATATATGTCATTGATTGACTGAGTGCCTGTCTAAGCACATATGGGACTTTAAAGAGTAAAATGATGGCACTGCACAAATGCACTGTAGTGTAGCAATGTCAGTCCACTCCAAAATGAGGTGTTCTGGTCTGATTTCAGCATCAAATGCACAAAAAAGGTTAGTCAAGCTCAGGAATCACGGGGAGACTCCTGGTATATCGGTGGTTTGCATGTCAATACCAGGGGCGTCTGTCAGTCTATCCCCTCCCCGAAATTCACTGTCATTGTCTATGCCATGACCGCATGCCAGTCTCTCTGCTGTACAGAATAGATGTGTGTCTGTGAATGTGATTGTTGAGCTCCTGACACAATAAAAGGATAAATGTGGGGCGTGTGGTGCACGGCGTGCCCCACGCAGTGCATCGTGGGACATCGGCCCACCTGCCAACTGCTGCGTCTGCTGCAGATTCCTCTCATTCCTGACAGAGAGACAGACAGTGGGAGAGACCAAATGAGGCATATATAACTGATAGTTATATACAATCAGTTTTAGGCAGAGTCACAGAAAGAGGGAGACAGGCAGTCAAACAGCCTGAGAAGGTGATAGTGAGACAGTCAGCTAAAGAAGCAGATAGACGCACAAATAGTGAATTCAATTGAAAAATTAATATCTAGATATCCAGTTTAAAGAAAGTTAGTGAGTGACAAACCAATGAACCACCTGTGACCACAGAGTGAGAATATTATTATTATTTTTTTTTCGATTGCTAGACAGTGGGCACAACTGGAGACACGTGCAAAACTCTAACCACAGTCTGCACAGCAGCAGTTCATGTGGACCAAACTGTAGTTCGTTTTTCATTGCTAGAACACGGTTTTCAAAAGTCTACACACTTATCCCATGGTTTTAACCACGACCTGCACAACACTCTGGATCTACAGCACGTCGTTCAAATGCTAAAACACTGCTGTCAAAACTGCACATTCAAAATAGAATGGATTTCAGCCCGGTGCATTTTAAACACGGCTGATTGCAATTTCAGCTGAAAAGACTACGTAAGCAGGTGTCTTCTTTTGGACTTGTTAGTGAACACATACAGTAAATATATATACAGTGTGTATATATAGGGAAAGCTCCTAAAGACTCTGAAACTCCAAGTAAGAATGAAACAGTTCGAGAGAAACAGTAAACACGTAAAAGAGCAAAGCTAATTATACCAATACGTCCAGGTAAGATGTCTGAGGTTACATACACAGCTGTAAAAAAATCTGAAAAACACTACCTTTACTACAGTAGAACTCTGCACTTTCAGAAAGTAATGGAGGTGAAAGCAATGAAAAGACCACATTCATTTGTATAGATGATGCAGGTGCATGGCAAGAAAGGACATCCGATGTGATGTTGATGAAAACGTGCGGCCTGATGCTGGAGAGAGGCAGGATTAGCCCCACAATGCTTTGTTACTATTACATACCTTTTACTTTGTAACTTTGTTCCCAGTAATTTTAATTACGTAAATTACTACAGACAAAATACAAATATATATCTATTGAAGCAAAATGCTGATTTCTATTCCTTGTTAACCTTAAAACTGGTTATGTTGCAAAATAAAATAAATTCATGTGAAAGAATTACTCTTTTCTAGAAAATATTGATTTGTGTGAAATCACTCAAATTACGGTATTAAAACTGTAAAGATTAAAAGTTTCTAATTTCTGTATTGGTGTTTGATGCTAGTGTTTTTACTCTCAGTGTGTTCTGAGTGACAGTGTGTGTTGTCTCGATGAGTGTTTGGCTGCACTGAGCCTGTTTTGAGACGTGTGTGTGTGTGAAGAGTTGTGTTGCTTGGAATGAGTTGTGTGATGTGATCTGTTTAGTTCAGGTGACTGTTGGTAGTGCAGACTGTGGTTGGAGTTTGGTTGGAATGTGGCTTCAGTTGTGACCACTGTCATTTAGCAGTCGAAAAAAACTGTAATCCTGCAGCACAGCACTACCAAGGACAGTAGCACCCTCCACTGGAAGACTGAAAAAGCTTCATACATTTTTTAACAAATGCAGACGCTCTCCATCTTGCATCTGTTTCACACACAGTAAAATGAAGTCAATTTAACCGAAAAATGTGATTTTCTGTTACTTTCCAATACCTACTGTGTAAAAAAGAGGGAAACAGTGGCCGAGTTGGCTCAGTTGGTAGAGCAGGCGCACATATACTGAGAGGTTTATGCCTCGATGCAGAGGTCCAGGGTTCGAGTCCGACCTGTGACGATTTCCTGCATGTCTTCCCCCCTCTCTCCCCTTTCTCACCTAGCTGTCCTGTCCATTAAAGGTGGAAAAGCCCACAAAATAATCATTAAAAAAAAGAGAGAAGCAGGGAATAACAAGATTTTTAGGAATTTACATGTTACAAAATGAGTGAATGCAAAAAACTAATGCTAAGGAGAGCACAGTATGCCTTCAACAGGTATGATTATCAGGGAATATTACTTGGATCCTTTATTATTAAAAAGAATATTAATTAAATTAAATTGTAATACTGTATACTGTAAAGAACAATATTTAATTTATGTGGCACCATGAACAATCTTATTATATTATTATACTTTACATACATTATATAATATTATGGCTACAACTGAATATTATTTTAGTTATTGATTAATCTGCAGATTGTATTGTTTGGTCTATCAAACCTTTAGTCTTGTATTGCCAGACCATCTCCACAGTGCTAGTGTCTATTCTGAGATAGGGGAAAAAATGCTCTGGCTTGATTTTATTCCTTTAAACCAATCACAACCGTCCTGGGATCGGCGCAAAGCCCTGATAGCGGCGATAGTGAGAGAGAGAAGGGGCGCCGGATATCAGGCCAGCAATGTACATCTGTGGAGCCAGGCAGAAAAAAAAGCCCTGAGCCCAAGGTAATGTCTTCATGTACAATATCTTGTTTTGTCCAACCAAAGTTCCACTACCCACAAATATTCAGTTTAATATCATAGAAGAAGAAAACCAGCAAATATTCACACTTAAAAAGCTAGTACCAGTTTTTGCTTAAAATAATCACTTACTGTAAACAATTCATTTTCTGTCAATCAGTCAGTTAATTAACTCTTTTAAGTGTGTAATGCATGCGTGTACATGTGCAGGATCAAGACTGCACAAGGTTTTGGCTGTCATCCAGATGAAGACTCTGAAAGGAGAGGGGCTGCTGTGCAGTGAAGTGGTGGGAAAAGAAAGAGAGATGGTGAGAGGGAGGACTGATAGGAAGCGAGGGAGATGGTGAGGATGGAAATACTGACCAGAGTGGGTATTAGGGGTGTGTGTGTGTGTGTGTGTGAGAGTGTGTGAGTCGTTTCTAAGAAGCTAATCTTGTGTGTGTGGGTACAGTACGAGTGCTTATCTGTGCATGTATGTGTACTGTACATGTTGTACTGTTCACATACAGTATATACATATATATCTGCATATTTCTCACAGTGCAAATATATATCTATCTATTTACTTTAGGCATGTGTGTTGAAAAGAGAGCATGGTTGAGTGATTGTGTATGATGCTTTGTGCAGTGTCACTCCAGCAGCGCATGCCACAGGGTTTAACTTGTCTGTCAGTGTCAACACTGTTCTCACTTCTGAAAGGGATAGAAAGAAAGCAGAGGTGACGGGCGAGGGAGAGGAGGGTGGGTAGGTAAAGGCAAGGAAGGTTCAAAGGGATGAAGAGGAGAAGAGAGCGCTGTTTAAGAGATATGTGAGAAGTTGAAATTAAAGTGAGAGATGGAGTTTGATGGAATGGGGGTGAATGTGAGGAAGAGGGAGAGGCTTTGAAAGGTTTTAAAATAAACACTATTAAGTTATGCACATGTGCATTTTGAGGTATGTTCACTTAAAATGTCCCCTAAAGATTATTTTCAGTCTGTAATGTGCTCTATGCCCTGAAGGCAAACTCCCTATAAAAATATGTGAATCCACCCAGATACTTCTGTCTAATAAATTCCTCCATTTAACTTCTAACAACAGATAGATGACAAGAGTCTATATAAGAGAGACACTCATCATTTAAAGCAAACAGTCCCGAATTCCAGTTTGTCATTTGCTTCTTTTGTTTGTCTCATGTGGTAATAAATTGAATCTCTCTGAGTTTTGTGCCGTTTGTTGGACAAAACAAGCAATTTAAAGACATCAACTTGAGCTTTAGGAAATTGTGATGACAATTTGTAGACCAAACAATAAGTTGATCACTTGAGAAAATCATCTGCAGCCTAATTGATAATGATAATCATCATTAGATGCAGCCTAGTGTGGTCTTCCTCCATTGTTGGTATGGAATGGGCTGACTGTGATTTGGAATAAAGTTAATGCTATCGTTTACAGATAACTTTACCTATTGTGAATGTATAGCATGGCCAATAATCCTGATGGAGCTAGAGTTAATCATAGGCCAAGGACACAGTAACCCGATTAATAACCTGTTTATTTCGATTCCACCAGTCAGATGCTGCTTTCTGGCCAGATTGACATTTAATGGCCTTTGTATTGGAGGATGCTGCTGTTCCTCCAGGAGAGACTAATTAAAATAAGGGTTTAAAGAGTAACACATGAAAAGTTCAAGAGATATGTGAGGAGTCTTTGGCGATTAGCATCATTTTACGGGGTAGTCATGCCACAAGCTGTACGGTAATATCCCCCCCAATGGAGCTCAGACACTGGGACCTGTTGGGACAGCTGGTTCTGAAGAGGTGATCTCTGTGGAAGTGGGTCATAATGATCTGACAACTGAAATGACAAATACATGTAGGGGAGTAAGAGCTACAATATTATCATGTTAAATAAAGAGGTGTTGAAGTATAAAGTATCAGCAAATACTAGAATTTAATTGAAATACTACTGGATAATGAATGCAGTCTACTCTGGCAAAGACACAGGGTATGTAACTATAAAACTGCAGCTTCTACCAGCAGTCTGCTTCTGGGTTGGAGCAGATTGGTCTGTGATGCTGAGTTGTCTGAACGGCTCCTTGCCAGTTAAGATAGATTTGCAGAGTCACTGGGCGGTTCAGTCAGCTGCCAGTTGTTCACCAGAACTGGCAGATTTAGTATGAGCTAAGTTTAAACCTCGGACATTGAATTAAATGCATTAAATAGATCAAGGATAAGTTTGAGCTCTACGAACCAAAGTACTTTAACGAATAACAAGAATATCAAATCAAATTGTTCAGCCTGCTGTGATGCAGTAAAATTAGCACATACCAACTAATCAAAAGAAAAATAGGAGTTGTGAAGTGGTTGATCCTCCTCATGGTCTGGATGATCAGAGGATGACTAACCCTGCGTCCTCTGTCTTCGCTCTGTACTTGAATTTAGCTAATATTATATATAAAGAGCTGAGGAGAGAAAGGCAAAACGGTCCCCAGCTGACAGGAGAATATTGGAAACACTTTGCTTAGAATTCAGTTGATACATTGATCCTTGAATTAGTTAATCAAGAGTGACAGCCAAATGGATTTTGAATGAGTTCCCAAAGCTCCTAAAGAGACGTTTCGACTGAAGCCCTTTCTTCAAATCAATTAAATCAATACAAATAAAAACAACAGCATGTTTGAGTTATTTGGCTGAAAGTGAAATCTGGAAGTGCTGTTGTGCAAAATTCCTGTCCTGACCTCCCTGTGATCCTGTGGGGTTTCCTCCATTTTCTTCCCACATTCCAAAGACACACAAACGAGGTGGACTGGAGACTCCAGGTCACTCACAGGTGTGGATCTGTGTTAGCTCTGTGAACGCCTGGCGAGCAGTCAGAGGGTAGCTCCTTACTTTCCACCCAGGGGGATGGGTTGGGATTAAGTGGGGAAAGATAATGGGCAGCTCCCACATTAAGAAATATCTAATGATGTGCTTTAGCATGGCTACTATTCTTTCATTAGAACATGCTGTGTGACATTTACATGATGATGTGATGAAATATTTGTGCTTTATTTAGTGTGAAAATTACTAAAATAATTGGTTAAAATAGTTGAATTGTTGCTTAAATAGAATCACCTTTTTATATGGTCAAATAAATAAACACACATCAGTCTAAAAATATGTTCTCAGTCCTGCTGAATAGAGTTCCTGAGTACTGACTGTACTTTGAAACAAGCTCTTTATTTGTATCCTGATTCAAATTTTTAATTATGTTTTTAAGTGGTAATAAGATGTTTGTCTCAGTATTCCACTGGTTATTTTGGCATGCAACCATGCAGACGCCAAATTGTCTGCCAAACTGCCTGTCTTTTGTTGTGACATTCGTGTTTGTGTGAGTATTTATGATGTATCTTTTTAAGATGGAATCGTCTGACCGTAATCCCCTTTTGGTTGTGTAAGCTTTCATTTTTAATTGAAGCATTATCAGTGTTTCCGTTGCTCCATCTTATCTGGCTATTGTCTGCCTCTCCATGCTTTGCTTTGAAATAGTTGCATGTAATTACGTCATGGATGGTTTTTAGTGTCCTGCAATAATAATATATGTAGAATATATTCAAAACTCTTCAAAGTGAGTGCCCCTAAACCTAACTAAAACAATGCTTCAGATGAGATATGAGATGCATAGCTTCTCTTTACGGAGTGACCTTCAAAGAGGAAACTAGTCGGCAGGTATTGTGTTGAAGAGCTGTGCTTGGGTTGAACCTGCTTCTCTCTGTTTAGTTGTGTACATGTAATCTTGCTTTGTTAAAGACATGCTGTCTTATGTGGGATTTCTTTGTCCTGCAGCTACCTGAAGCGTTTCAAGGTGATGAAGATCAAGGTTCTTCGTTCGTGGTGCAGACAGATTCTCAAAGGCCTCCACTTCCTGCACACCAGAACCCCGCCCATCATTCACAGGGACCTGAAATGCGACAACATCTTTATCACGGGGCCCACGGGCTCGGTGAAGATAGGGGACCTGGGTTTAGCCACGCTAAAAAGGGCCTCCTTTGCCAAGAGTGTCATAGGTAGGAAAAAGCATGTGCACGGCCACTAAAGACACACATTCTTTATCTCTTGCATGTCACATACACACACCTGTCAATAGTCAGACATAAAGCTGTATAAAAAAATAAAATGTTTAGATCTGTGAAGGGGGAGAAAGTAAAACAAACATAATTTGCGAATTTGCCTCAACATTAAGCACTTAACATACAGTACACACCTGCACACACGCTGTCATGTGCAAGCAAAGACATGAACACAGACACATTGTGAACGGCGACACGCATCTACTGTAGATACATTTTACTGCTTCTAAATGTCTGGTTGTAAAAGCAAACCCCAGGTATTTGAAATGTGAAATAACACACCAGTCAGTCTGCTATTAAGCTAGGATTAAGCTGTCTGGAGATGTGATGGCTGCATACACACCACAAACACACCCTGCTCAAAATACACACTCGAGTCGAGTCAAAAGTGTCTGCTGTGTTCCAAAATATAACTTGGCTGCCATTCAGTTAGTTACCACAGACATTCTGGTATCATACACATTCGCGCACAAGTACATCATTGTGCAAATTCTCATGCACTTGAGGCGAAAATGATATACTTTGTAAATCTCACAGCTGCGTTGTAGTAGGTAGGCAGACCTCAAGTATTTGGATACTTGACAAACAACAAGTCTAGTATGTGGTACCCGTGAGTGATTTTGTAATGTAAAAGTTCCAGCTGTGTTTAGGGAATTTTTATGATTTAAGTCCTCAACTCACCATAAATCATTTTAATGTGTTACTTAACTGACTGAGCCAGTTTGTTTGTTTAGCTATAATGCTTATTTAAACCTCATAGCGTACAGTTGTATTGTGTTACAAAGCATTTAAGATGTTGACTTTAACATCACTCCTAGCACAATGTACTGTGATAGTTCATTGTTTTTTTTCTCTCCCTTTCATCAGGAACCCCAGAGTTTATGGCCCCAGAGATGTATGAGGAGAAGTATGATGAATTAGTAGACGTCTACGCCTTTGGGATGTGTATGCTGGAGATGGCTACCTCAGAGTACCCCTACTCTGAATGTCAAAACGCTGCCCAGATCTACAGGCGGGTTACTAGTGTAAGTCTGCATTTCCTGTACAGTATGGGTGAAACCATTTCTTTTGAATGCCTCTGCTGTGAATGACTGCAGAGTCACCAAGTTGTGACATTCATGTGTTGCATCAAACAGCCTTGTTTGTCTTTTTTGTCTCCAATTTAAACCCTCCTCTGTGCGGCTCTCTCTCGGACACTCACCCCATACTTGTTTACAGACTGCATTAATAAGTTTAGCATGAGCTGCAGGAGATCCAGTCATATGATTGTGTTTTTGCAGTGATTAGTCCCTCTTGCTTCTTTTCTCTCCCTCCCCGCCTCTCTCCCTCGCTCTCTCCTGCAAAAGGGAAAACAGGAGCACTCTGGGAAGACTTGTTGGCTGCATGTTTTTCTCCACCACTAGAGAGCAATACCAAGCAAGCCATGTCATATACAGAAAGGTCAAAACAAATGAAAGACCTTAACAACCCTCAAAGAATGTTGAGTTGTCTTTTAGCAAGGCACTTTAACCCTGGAGCTTCTCTGAGTTTTCTCTGAGAGAAAGTTGAAAACAAATGCAGAGAAATATGAGACATGTATGAATGAAAACAAAATATGGATATAACACTCTTGCATCAACCGTTAACAGCTAAACATTTAAATGACAGTTGGCTCGAGACGCTGACAAAAAAAAAAAATGAGACAGAGACCACACACAGACGGGACGGACGACAGATGCAATCAGAGGCTATTTAAAGTGGAGTGCTGCTGAGGCCATTACCCCAACACACACACACACACACACACACACACACACACACACACACACACACACACACACACACACACACTCACACACACACACACACACACACACACACAAGCAGATGAGAGCTGTCTCCCTCCTCTCCTCACGGGTTTGAGATCAGCTTTGTGGAGGCTGACAGTGATGGTTAATGGACCAGAGGAATTTACTAGAAATCTCTTTCTTTTTATCTCTCTCTCTATCCTCCTTCAGTTCCTCCCTTATCTCTCTGCATCTATCTGTCTTTTCACATCTTTCATTTCAGCTTCACTGGATTCTTGTGTTGCTGTAACATCAGTGCTAATCAGATGCTCAAACGTGGGCACATTTTTACTTGATTAGATATTTTGTTCAAACTAAGGAAGGATTACCACCATTATCCCTAAATATTTGGCTGGTAATACTACGGAAATGCGGTGCTGTTATGAGCTTATGGATGACTGAAACATCTCCCTCAGTTAAAACAAGTGCTTCTCTTACTTCTGGTAACACAACAACATTACAATTGAATTGTAACGTCAAACACGCTGGCAGCACTTTCCTTTTAATGTTTATACCCAAAATAAAATTTTAAATAAACATACACATTATAGCCAGACAGAGGCTGCAAGAGCACTTGTGATTTGTTTTGACAAATGTTACTTTTTCAGGATTTGTTTTATTATATCATGCTGTAATGTATATTCAGTTTCAGTTCAAATGTTCAGTTCAGTAATGGAATTCATCAAATCCCTGCCCATCCAGCAAATTCAAATTAAAGGGATTTGGATTAAGATTGATCTAACCATTACTGGGAGAGAAAAGAAACCGTCCTCTGTGTTTCAGTCATCTGAAATCTCTCTGAATCTCAAAATTTGATTTAAGAAGCTTCATGAGTAGAATAAATTCAGACGGTATATTTCAATCCATATAGCTGCCTGGCCCTCTTGCCTACCTATTCGTTTCCTCCTCCTTTCTGTTCCTTCTCACTGACACAAAATTTAAATCACACCAGATTTGATCAACATATTTGATTAGTGTGGTGACCTCAGCCTCTCTGTGTCCCCAACTCTGTTTATGTGGATGTGTCAGAGTTATAATTTAATAATATGTATTTAATTAAATCTCATACATTGAAATCATGCTTCTCAGATCATTTTATTCAGTCAGCCAGACTTTGAGTCGAACAACCAACTTCAGCTGTCTGGATTTGTTATTGTCACACACACATACGCACACACAACCTTGTGACAACCCCAGGGTGTCCCAGTCACCTGCTCCCTTTAATTTCACTGCCTAATTCATCCTTACAGCTTTCCACCCTCTGTTTCTAAGAACGAGAGATACCTAGGTTGAGCCCTGAGGTGTTTAAACTGCAACTCTCATAAATAAAGCAGTAAATGTGAATTTAAAGCTTTAGCACATAACTTTTTAATATTAACGAACGTCCGTTACATTCAAGCCATTGCCAAATGAGTTGCTACAAAGCTAATTAAGACTATCAGCTCCACACAACTCTCTCTGTATTTCTCAGGATGGAACATTGTGGCGTCCGGTGACTTTCCCGCGCAGAAGCGCAAGTGAAGATAATTACCTCTTCTGAAGAATCCATAATTTTTTTTAATCCTCTGTGTCCTCTTTTGCTACTTGCAACTGCGTGGAGGAGGGGGGTGCGCAGTCACGGAAGGCTTGTATCATGTGGATGCGGCGACAGTGTTGTTCTCATTACTTCTCCTCATGGGAGCAACAGAAACTATGCGCTATAGCTTTAAATATACTTCTCAGCCTCACACAAACTGCATTGTGTTATGATGTACACTGTAGCATATAACCAAAATTAGGCTTACTGCCTCTTTTTACAGGCACTTTATTGTAGATGCATTATTAAGACATTAAGTTACTCTGACAGGTCACTAACACTATTTGCCCTTTAATTACATGTTTTTTAAGAAAGTTTGGCCATGAATTAAAAACAATTGTGTCTATTGTACCATATCAATACACCTCAATGATCATTTCTACCAATATTTCAATCTTGAAATTTGCTCAGTATCATAATGTGCATAATGTGAGAGGGTTGTGAGGATATACTTCTAATACTTTGACATACAATGTTGTTGACGTACTTCATGGTTCTTCTCCTTCTGGAACATTCCTGCTCTCCAATCAACCTCGCTAAACTGAAATCTGGCATTCTCAGTATCTCTCTCTCCTTTGTCCTTTCTTCTGTCAGACTTAATAACATTACTTCCTCCATCAGTCCTAACTTTGTTTTTGCCCAGGAAGTGTGTGTGTGTGTGTGTGTGTGTGTGTGTGTGTGTGTGTGTGTGGTTGTGTAACGGAGAACTGGGGTGGGGGTGGGGGGGTTGCAGAAGAGAAACGGGCCAAGAAAGTAGGGAAGAAGTAAGGGAGGGAAGACAGAGCTGGAGGACAACAGCAGAAGTAGGTGGTCAGTCTGACAAGCAGTTAGCAAACTAGTTTAGACTAAAAACTGCTTCTGACATTTGTCAGTCAAACAGATCTCTAGTCTACTTGTCTCATTGTCAGTACTTCTTTGGTAAGTTACCTACATTTTATCTGACAAATCTTAAACCTGTCCGTCTGTCTGTCACTCGTAGTAACAATATTTTTTCTCTTTTACATTGGCTTCCTTGTGTTCTTCCTGCTGTGTGTGTGTGTGTGTGTGTTCGACATCTGTCTTTCTCTAAAAGGTTCCTTGTCTTCACTGCTCTTCTTTTTTGTGTGTGTGCAGGGAGTGAAGCCTGGCAGTTTTGACAAGGTAGCCATTCCTGAGGTGAAGGAAATTATAGACGGCTGCATCAGAACAAACAAGGATGAAAGGTGAGAAACATACACAGAGACTATGAGCCATACCCGGCATTGTTGTTTTTTAGTAATACCTTTTGGATTTAAGGATGTTATATGGACTCTGTCATAACTGTGTGATATGTATAGACAACATTTGCATTCAATCTCTTACTTTATTAAAACAGAATAGATCACAGTATCGCCACCATACCCAGTAATGTTTGATTGCAAAATCACCCTCTCTCTAAATCCTGCTCTGATTCACGGCTTCTGGGTCAGATATAAGAAGTTCTCTGTTCTCTCTCTGCCCATGCTGTGGGTCTGCCAAAACATCCACGTTCCCTCCTGTCTACTGCTTAAGAAACTAAACCAAAGCTAAAAGTCTTATTTCTCCCTCTCTTGCACTCCCTTTGTTTTTCTTCACAGTCTGAATTACTTGGTCTCTTTGTAAAGAATAGTCATATGATTGGTGCTCTGTAATCCATCATTTTTTGTGAACATGTTGGGATTCCCAACAGATAAATTAAATACCATGTCCGTCAGCTTATCAGATGGAGACCAGCTCACAAAGCATCATGGTCTTAAACAAATTGGTATCAAGTAGTATCAAGAAGTAAGTCCTCTCTTACATATCTGTTTATTTCTCTTGTTCCTCTAGGTATGCCATAAAGATCCTGTTGAACCATGCATTCTTCCAGGAGGACACGGGGGTCAGGGTTGAACTGGCAGAAGAGGATGATGAGGAAATGATTGCTATCAAACTCTGGCTCAGGATAGAAGACGTCAAGAAGCTCAAAGGCAAGGAATAATGTTTTGTATTTTTTTCCTCTAGTTAAGATTTTTTATATATGGAAGAAACTGTGATGGAATATGTTCTGTCATTGTGCCATCATTAACATTGTATTTACAACATAGATTTGAATTACTCCAAAGAAAACAGAGAGGCAGCTGCCTGACCATCCATTTGTGAATTTGTTTGCAGGCAAATACAAAGACAACGAAGCAATTGAGTTCTCCTTTGACCTGAACAAGGACGTCCCTGAAGATGTGGCCCAGGAAATGGTATGTACAATGCAGGGGAGGAACTGACGAATTCATAGACAGATGATACGAGTAGTGGGAGGGTGGGATGGATTTAGGCAAGAGAGAATAGACAGAAGGAAAGGATATTGCATGGAGGAAATGGAGGGATTATAATATTACAAATCGAAGGGTTGGAGGTGGCCTGTTTGTTAAAAAGAGTATCTCTGTGACTTCACCTAACTCTCCAGGTTGAGTCTGGTTACGTTGCTGAGGGTGACCATAAGACCATGGCCAAGGCTATCAAGGACCGCGTGTCTCTGATCCAGCGGAAGAGAGAACAGAGGCAGCTGGTACGAGAAGAACAGGAGAAGAGAAAACTGGAGACTGAACAGCAACAGCTACAGCAGCAGCAACAGCAGCAACAGCAGCAGCAGCAGCAGCAACAACAGCAGCAGCAACAACAGCAGCAGCAGCAGCAGCAACAACAACAGCAACAACAGCAACAAGAGACACTCAAACATTCACACACACAGGTTTGTTTAACAGTAGGTTAGCTAGCATAGTTTAATGTTTGCAAGACCAAAACGTTGTTTGTTAGTAAATCAGTTTGTTAGTATAATTTTTACCTACCTTTTTTACCTTTGTACTTGGGTATTGCAATGCCCTTTCCACCTGGCAGTCAGAGTCCACATGGTCCTTTTTCAGTTGTAGAATTTTGTATTTGAATGTGGACCACATGGACTTGACCACAGCTTGTGTTTGTCCGTCTGCAGGCAGAGGCAGAGGAGACGGAAGTGGAGCAACAGCAGCTTCACTATCAGCACACATGTAAGACAAACGTTGAAGATTTGAGTCAATGTCGTAGCGCTCATCATCATCACATTCTGCACAGATCTTAGATTATTTCCTGGATATGCATATATATATATATGATTCACTAAAAATAATATATTACACATCTGTAAGGTATGATTGAAGATTAATTTGAGACATGATGGTCATAACTTCCAGCGCATCCATCTCGTGTGACAAGTGACTGCAAATATCTACAAAAAAAACCAACTCATGAGCCAAGAGGGTTATTCCAGTATCATATTGTCAGTGTCTTTCTGTAAATCAGGAGAAGCCATTGTTGAGTTACTTTTCAAGTGTGGCATACCATTTACAGTCATCCTATTGTAAACTGAAAACACACTGGCACTGACTATTGATTCTTCATTCCTTTGAATTGTATACCACTGAAGTTGTTCTTACGTTGTTGTTCCCTTTATAAACAACTTGTACTCCATTGTGGCCGATACATTTTATTTATCAACCCAGCAGAACAATTACTATAAATGCAGTGCAAAATTCCTGCAGAGATATACAGATTATTCCCATGTCGAAGTACGATTTTGTTTACAATTACTTGATTCTGAGCTTCTGCTTAAGTCTTTACATTTAGATGGAATGAATCAGGCTGAGAGATATTAGAATAAGGAGAGAGAGGGGAAAAGGTGACCCTCCTGATGTCTTAACATATCTCTTTCTGTCTCTCTCTCTCTCAGCTGAAGGAGGTCTGGACAGCGGCCAGGGTTCCTCAGTTTTCTCCTTAGACTCCCCCCACCTGGGTCAGCTGGCCATGTCGTACAGCTGCCCCCCTTCTTCCCACCCCTCTTCCCAGCCCCAAACCCCCTACCCCTCCACCCCCTCTGCTAACCTGCAGCAGCACCCAGGCTACGCCCAGCCGCCGCAGCCAATGGTGAGTGGTGATTTCATCCAAATTAGACATAACGCACGTGTAGGATCCACTTGCACTTATGACATCATGCTTAACACATCTGTGAGTGCTGCTATGCACAGTTCACAGCTGTGCTGAACATGACTTGTCAGTTTGAAGTGAGCACTGCATTGTGTTTTGGAGTGGGAGGGAGTAGGAATGAAGTTTGAAGTGTTCGTTAGTAGGCTGGAAATTGCGGGTATTTTTTAAACTAAATACACAAGAGCGTGTTGTTGATGGGTTTTTATTTCGAGATGATCACCTCTGACCTGAAGAAGAGGAGTACTAGAAGATATTTGATTTCTTTGATTGCCTATTATTGAGGCTTCAACTTACAGAGAGAAAGCAACACAATCTGTCAGCCAATATTTAAGACTCTTAGTCAGTTAAGTACACATTCTGATATTATTCAGTTTGTTAGTCAGCTAAGTAGTCAGTCAACCACTTACTTTCATAATATGCCAGCTAACCATTCATTTTCTGTTGTATTTCGTTTTAGAAGTCTCTCTTTAGTCTACCAGTTTTCATGCATCCCTCTTTCCCTCAATCCTGACATTTTCTCATTAGTTTCAATCCTCCTTGTTCTGTTGCTGCATCTGTTGTTTATTCAGTTATCATTCTTTTTGTTTTGTTGTATATTTCTTTGTTTTCATATTTTAAAACTTGATGTATACATTGGTAGTTGGGCTTGGGACTAGGACATCAACCCCCATGATTTTTACTTTGCTCATGCAGAAGCATCATATTCAGGAAAGAATGACGAACAAGTGGGATAAAATGCCAACAACATAGTAAACCATGACACTTGCAGTTTTTTATGCAGTTTTTTACTCAGTAAATGTAACATTTCCTATTTCTAGAATATTGTAGTTTTCTTAATTAAGTATGTTGTATATTTTAATCAGGTATCGGCGGAATGATGGAATTATCCACGCGGTATGCTCAGCGTTTTCTGGATTTTTTTATGTATTTGAAGAAAGAGATAATTCGTCATATGGCATAACACTTTTTCTGAAACAGTTTTTTTGAAAATGCACATTTTAGAGATATATCTGAAGATGAAACTTGACACATGTCATGTTTAATTTACATTACATGACATTTATTTGGCACACTTTTCTCTTAAGCGACTTACAATAACTGAATTCAAACTTACATACGACTAAGAGCTACATGTCATTAAAAATGTCAAGTGCAATTCTCCCAAACAGTTGGCCTAAAGCATATCCAGTACAATTGCTTAGAGATAATGTTCTTTAGAAATTAGAAGTATGTCTATTCACTCTTATTGAATACCGATGTATTGAATATCTGCACAATGTTGACTAAGCATTGTTCTCTCTTATGGCCTTGGATTTAATTTAGCTTTCTTCACTCACTCAGGGAATGTTTGCTGAGCATACTTGCTGTTTTAACCATAACCCTCAATTGTTGAGCTTTTAGCAGCAGATGAGTCAAATTCCTTGCTCAAGGGTGCCTTAAGTACTTCCTAATGAGGAGGTGAGCATTTCTTATGTAATTTCCCACCCTAGACTTTTCCATCTGGTGACCTTTTGGCTACAAATGTTCTTGTCGGAGTTCCAGTTTACCAGCACCTATTGATTGAATAATTTAATTATGGTTTGGGAGATTTCTCAATAGGCTTATTTCATCAACTGTAACTTCATTGTAAACAAACTGACTTACTGACAACCTGGTTTGTCACATTAAATAACTACTTAATTGAATATCTTAAATAACCATTATTCTCTCCTTTTATGTAATATTGAATGTCTTTGTTTTTTATTTTGTTTCAAATTGAATTCTTTTCAGTTTATTTCATCATTGTTCTGTTTCATTTGTTTTTACTACATTTGTTGATATTTTTTGTTGTTGTTGTTGTAATGTATTTGTGTTATTGTGCTCTTTCTGTTGTTATACTTTCTTACCAGTATGATATAGGACATGTAAAGATTTCGCTAGAAATTTATTGTGAAGTGGTTACCGCTACAAAGTAATTGATGCAATGATCTTCCCTTTACAGATTTAGTTTTTCTCTTTAATTCATTATTTAATAATACTTTAAGAAGTGTTATTTTGCTTGTTTATGTACTAAGTTTTATTTATGGAAACTATTTTTTTTCAGTTCTTAGTATCAGTATTTACTTGGTAACTTTTTCATCATATTATTGATTTTGTGTGTGCATTCTTCACTTAACTTCACTTTTTTAATGTGTGTGTCCTTTGGTTGTGTTTTAATTTTACTGCTGTTTTCTGTATTTAGGTCGTTTTGTGTGTTTTTTTTTTTAATTTCTCTGTGTTTGTTTTTCATGTTGGTGCCACCCTCTTCTATCACCCCTCCCCGGCCTACAGTCTGCGTTGCGCCGTCGTCGAAGTCGTAGCATGTCTGTTTGCGTCCCCCCCTCCTCCTACTCCTTTTCCTATGCTCCTTCGCCCCTGGCCATTCCTCCAAAGCAGCCCTCCACCCCTCCTCCAGACCTGTCCTCCTCATCCTCCTACACCACCACCTCCCCATGCATGCCTCTCGCAGCTGAGAGGGACACATTTGCTGGGCGCCTCTCCAAGGCCCTGGAGACGGTCCTACCCCTTCACTCTGCCTCCTCTCTGCCCAGGGCCAGGCAGCGGAGGGCCAGTCTACCTGCCCTGTTCTCTACCCCTGTAGGTTCACAGTCTTAAGCCCCAGGGGCCACACTGGTGGTGACAACCAGAAAGGAAGGGAGAGAGAGAAAGATTATGGATATGGGCCACACTGGTGTCTGAAAGTAGATACAACTCCTAAAACATGTTGATTGTTTTGCATTTACAGAAGAGTGCCCAGTGCCATTGTATATGGAAACCTGTGACAAAGCCAGTGTACTATACAAATACCAGTAATTTGTTCGAGCTGCTGGGTTATACACTGAATGAAAGGATTGTTAATAAAACAGCTTGCATTTCTCATGCAGTTTTTTGCCACAGCTTTGTACAACTAGCTGAGAAAGATGTAATCAAATATGTGGAATCAGAAATTTATTTGTTACTTCATAGAAAATGCAAGATGAAATGCACACTTGAAAATATTTTTTTTTAAACTAGTACCACTACAGCCTTCCTAGCCTCCTCTACTCAATATTGATATTTAGTAAAGGAGTATCTGTCTTTAACATGTTGATAAAATCTACAGTATGAGACCTGAGCTTACTATGTAGCAAGGAGGTTTAAATTGTGTGGGCTGAGCAATACTGTACTTTGGCAACATTAAGTCAGTAGTAAAATGTTACATCTACACTATATTCTTAATTGAAGGAATTTTAAGTGGCATCTTTATCTTGAGTAAGTAGCTAAGTATGACCTCAGTGATCAAACTCAGTTTACTTTCAGACACTGCTGTGAGACGGTCATTCTACCCATCCACCTCTCTTTCACTCTTTTTTTTTTGCCTGCTGTTAGACCACCATGTGTTCATATTGAATACAGAGTGACTGGCTTTACCTTTATCTTCGCTCTATGATAAAAAAAATTCTAATATCATGTTCATCTGCCAACAGGAAAACTGTTCATTTGACAGCTCAAATTATTAAAAGGGTCGTTTTACGTTTAAGTATGAATTGTTGGCATCAGAAAGTTGCTGTATCCAAAACATAAATGCGGGTTAATTGAGAATGAATGACATGGCTTTATGGGATAGTAAACCAATTTCTGTAAAAATGTTGCTTTAGAGTTACAGAAGCTCAATTAAGGAATTGTTTGGGCATTGTGTGTAGATAGCTGACAGTAGAGAGATGACAGGAAATGAGGGGAGAGAGAGATGGCAAATGAAATGCAACTAAAGTTGTGGCTCATGATCAACCATTTACTCCTAGGCCACCAGTGTCCCTCTTCTCAGCATTTTTACTTTACAAGTGAAGACAACATGCTAAACATCAAGCCTGTCTAGATAGTTTTAATTCCTGAACAAAAACTATGACACAGGCTGCATTCAAACTCTTCATTAGGATATTGTATATGAGATTTACAGATTATCTATATGCTATGTCAAAGTGATGTAAGATCAGATCACATAGAAGATCACCGTTTTGCAGATAGAAGCTCTGTGATAAAAGACAGTTTTCCTGAGTGCAGATGTCTCAGGATATTGTGCTTAGAAGACCAGCATTTGGCCTTTCTTCTCTTTGTATTAAACTATATAATACCCCACTGCATATCCACCTCTGAGCTCTTACAGTGTCTCCCACTTTTACTGTCTTGTCTTTGGGTTCTCTGCTTGTCTTCGTGCTGTACCAGTCTGTAACTTGGCCTGTCTGTTTTCCTGCAGCTTTGTGTCTTAACCTTACCTGTTCACTCCATCTCATCACTCCCTTTTACAGCTGTTAGGTATATTCTGTTCTATCTTAACCACGTCATTTTGTTTCTAGTGTGGAGAGAGAATATACTTGTGTCTCTTTTTTTTCTTGGTATTGCTTTGAAATAATACTCTTTAATACACTATTTCCCCCATTCCATGTGGGCCTTTTCTGTGGTTCTCTCGCTCATTCTGTGTCTCATTCATCCATTGTATCTCATTGTCGCAGCAGCATTCAATGCCTCACCCCTACAGTGGAGGAGGAAGCACAAGAGGAGGAGGAGCGGGAGGGAGCATCCCCCTCCAAACTCTCCCAGACCCCCCAACTATTTTCTTCCCCTCCATCCCTGAGCGCCCCATTTCCTTCTCGCCTCCTCCCACTGGGCCTCCAAAGGCCTACAACACCCAGAGACGCAAGAGCACGTCCATTCTCGAGGCACATACCCGACACTTCCAGCCTGCCTACACCCGCTATGGGAGCAGCCTGCATCCCTTTTCTGGGATGGAGGGTGTTGAGACCCCTTCTCTCTTCATGGTAAATCCCAGTTTTGCAGCAGCTGCTCAAAGACTTGGTGTTGGGGAGGCGCTGCATCTCCCAGGACAATCTGACCCAAGTTTGTACAGCTTCAAAGACATGAGAGCAGAGCACGAGGAAGCAGTGAGGAGATTAAGTCTAAATCAAGCTGCCTTATTGGACCATTATGAAGCAATGGCATATGGAGGATACCCAATGACTGCACACCAGCTTGGCCACTTCAGTTTCCATCAGCAGAGGCAAGCTGCAGCTGCTGGTTTAGGTTTTGATCCTGTTCCTGCACCTCAAACAGGGTTCTTGCACTCACACATCATGCAAAGAATGAGTGCACACAGCCCAATCCCTCCACCCATGAGTGTGCCCACTGGTGGCTCTTCTTCATCATCTGATGGATGCTATCCTCCACCACAGCATGCTTCCTCTTCCGCTTTCCCTCTTTCTGCACCTCCAGTAATGGCTGAAGCCCCACCATCAACAAGTGCTTTTGAGTTCCATTTAGCTGCAGCTGCTGCAGCTGCTGCTGGAGACCCGAGCCTCCTGGCATCCAGACTATACCGGGCCCGAAGGAGCTCCATGGACCTCCCTCTAGAGGACAACACTGGAACTGGTTCAGGCACGTACAGCCGTCTCCAGCCGGTGACTGAAGAGCTGTACGCATATCTCAGTCCCGAGCTCCCCTTACCTCCAGGAAGTCTTCTTCTTCACCACATAGGTGTAGCCACAAAAGACAGAAGCCCAGAACCTAGTAGTGACTCTATGGCCTCTTCTGACGCCGGGGAGTTCCTGTCACCTCCTCCCCCACCTCTCCTCCCTCCCTTTGACTCCTCAGCTGCTCAGTCCATCCCTCACTCGTCCTCCGCTGCGCTCTACGATTTATCCGGAGGGGTGTTCCCCATAGATCCCCAGGGACATCCACCCTCCATGCAGAGCTTTCTCCCTGCCACTCCATCCACTGAGCTCGGGGGAGCATCTTCAACCCAGCTGGAGTCTCTGATCCAGAGTGCCTGGGCTCGGCATGGAGGGGTGATACCAGCCCAACCCGATATGACATACCATGAGTCATTGCTGGCCATGCAGGCTGCTATCCCCTCTCTGGTACTGAGTTTAGACCTTAAAAACACCCCTACACCCCTGGGTCAATTACTCGTTGAAATTACATAAGTTGCTTTTTTAGCAAAGATCCGCAACCAGCTGTTGATGTATCGTAATTGCAATATTATGGCATTCTATACCTTATCTTTCTTGTTTGACTACAAATTGTCAACATCTTAAAGATTGAGAATGTCATGTGTATATATATATATATTGCCATAGACCTAATTTTCATGATCTTGTGCCCATAATGACATGTGCCAGTCTGTAATTATAAAAACCATGTTGTTTAGAGTAGATGGTGGTGGTGGTGTTATCCATCAAGTAAAGGGAATCCTTCTATGAAAAGCAGCTGAATTCATTCATATTAGTAATTTGACCCAGAGGCCCTTAAACCAATCCCTGTTGTTTTTTTACCCTGCCAACCCAGGAGCCCCAGCTGATGCTTGCCTGTCATCATGTACTCTTTGGTTGTGATTTTAATCCTCTCCATTCATATCAACACTACAGAGAGAGTCTCTTGGTCTGCCTTCAAAATGTCTTACATTGTTCACTCCCTGACAATGTTAGCTTATAGAAAAATAATTTGTAGAAAAGTGTTAGCTTTAGTCGGCGCTACTTAAGAATTTATAGAAGAGTGCACGACCCAGAGCACATTTGTGTACAACAAGACCAGAAACATTTGATTTTAAATCAAACATAAGACTCAGTATTGTGAGAATAATATGTATTTTAAAAACAACATTCAGAAGGTAGTCTTTGAGACCAACTCTGGTATACAAGCTTTATAAGCAGTCTAAGCCCCCTTCCTTTTAGTGTTTATTTTGTGTATCTGATTGATTTATTGTCAGTAAGTAACATTTTGTCTGTATGTTCATATATGAATGTATATGAGAAATGTGTGTTTGTGGGAGTATACTGGATATATGGTATACTTATATTTTTGCTCGTACAAATCCTAAGTCCGTTTTGTCCTCAGACAACATTAATTACCTCGAATGATGAGCATTGGATATCTAAAAACTTTATATTTTAGACATGTATGAATCTAAAAAAAAAAGAATTGAAGCATGTGAAAGCTACGAGACTTTGTTGATTTGTATGGACAAACGCACAGAAACATACAACAAAACCAAGGGGGCTCAGACAAACCTTGCAATGTAACCATGCAGATAGACATTTCATTTGTATATTTTAGATTCTTTCTGTTGTTTTGTGTTGTAATTGCTAAAGATCTTTGCTGTAAGTCAGTTCTTTATTTTAGCATAATGTGTTGTCATTTCCTGCCTTGACTGGAAATCAACGTCTTGCACAAGGTTCAAAAGTCACAGTTCAAATTCATTAAACCCTTAGAACGCTGATATTATCAGTGTCCCTTTCTTTGTTTACTTTGAACCACTTCTGGTCCTTTCTTCTCATTCCTTTAATCTGTCATTACCTCTGTTTTTTTGTTTCATGTTTTCTATCTTTCTATACATTTTATTTATTAGATATCTGTGCTGTGAAATTCTTTATTGTCTTTACGTGACTGCCTATGATGTTAGGAAAAGGTAGGTAGCAGTGTGTCTGATGCAACATACTTGCGTAAGCTCCCACCACACTTTGTGAGGGCGGGCTTAGTGACAAGTAGAAAGTTGCAAACAGCATTCTAAGGGTTCAGTCAGTAGAACGGGCCTGTAGTCCTGTGAATTATTCAAAGGATTCAGGAAGGAAATATAAAGCTCTGTTTGGCTTGATGCTTACTAGGAATGTAATGGGGTCGAACATCAATAATTCCAAAGTTTAACTTGACTGGAAATAGAGTAAAAACCTGCAACATTTCAAACCAATCTGACACTCTTTAATGGCTCTTTTCAAAGATATTTTTAACCCTACGTATTTATAACACAACAAAGATGGGGCTTCATACAGTGTCACCTAAACTCACAGTATATTTGACTTAGAAATCATATTCTCTAGTGATTGTCGAAACTTTCTGAATATGATTGTATCAGGCAATATGGCAACTTCACATGAACATATTTGGAGTTACCATCATTAGCAACAGGTAGCGTTGCCCACCACAATCATGACTGATATTTTATCATACCTTGGTCAATTATGCAATAGATCCAAAGGTGACACATGTGTAAGGATGTTTTAGGGAAAACAGCAGTGAGTTGTTTAAAGTGTTGTGGTGTCAGTATTCCAGCTTCTACTCTGTGCTTCATATACTTATTATCACTACCAATCACTTACAGTCTGACCTGCATGTAAAAAAACAAAAATCCCTGCACTTACACCATGCCTAACCCCAATGCTGTGCCTGTACTGTTGTACATGCTACACTACAAACTGTATATGCATACAGTCGGTATTGGTGTACATATATCTGTTGCCGTATAGATGGATGAACATATGTGTTTCATGTGTGCATACACAAGAACAAAATGTAGACTAAAGCTGATCACTAGAGAACAACAGAAGTACCTTGTGTTTGCACTCATGAACAGCTTCTGGTCTACGAGCTACAGTACATGTTCTGATTATTTCTTGTTTTTCTTTCTCCTTGTTGCCAATTTCTCTTGATTTCCCCATCCCTATACTCCACCCTTTTATATCCTACAACATCTCTTCCTTTCTGTCCATCTTTCTTTCAATCTGTTCCACAGCAGCAGGTTCAGGCTCCCCCCTCCCAGTCCACTCCAGGACCCCCTCTGGTCCCTGTTAACACCCAGCCAGCTCCTCCTGGGACCCCTCAACAGGTAAGGCAACAAGAAAAACAATTGAAGCAACCTGAAAAGTCACTATACATCCAAAACGTCCCTTCTCTTCTCTCATTTCATCACTTTTCTCCCACTTTTAATACCGCATGCCCGTGATGTCCAAACCACATAAAGATAAAATACAAAAATAACTCCATCCTATTTTTTGTGCTTGCTTATACAGCAATAACTCGTATGTCGGCTTTCTCTTTGAAGTTGTTGCCTTTGCTTCAAGGTAACCCCTCCCACAGAGCTGGCACTTTGCCTGCAGTAATACCACCATTTTTCTGAAGAACTATGCTTGCCCCCAGCACAAACTACTGCGATGAACTAATTGCAGCCCTAAACTGATTTGATTGAGCGTGAAATTGGATGTTAATCGGAGATCAGATATTTCTTGTCAGAAAAAGATGGAAAGTTTCCTTTTGAGAACGAGCAAAACAGCCATTCCCCCAATTACCGGTACATTCACCATGTTTACTTAACAGCTGCATTCCAAACCTTGATAATGCATTCACATTTTACAAAATATTTCTTTATTGTAATATGTGTTAACAACCTATCAGGAAATTAACAATACATGGGGTAATATGTAACTAAATGTAATGAGAAAAAAATAAGATTACCCCAGCTGGCATTTTCCAACTAATGTTGGTTTCTCATAACTGGGATTTGAGTTTATCCAGGTTATTATAAGCATGACATGACTGCAATAGCAAAAAAAAAAAAACAGTATCAAACCTAAAATTGACGTTGTATGCATGTTTACATGTATATACTGTATTTAGTAATTTCCTCTATTCATTCCTCTCCCACTACTCTTTCTTTCTTTCATATACTCTTTCTTTTTCTCTCCAGGTTGTGTCATCCAGTCACAATATTACATCAGTTCAGAGCCCCCCCCACACACCTCTGCCGCAGGCGTTACCACAGGTACGTAAAGTAGTACCACTCATTGAAATATATGTAACACAATACTTCATAAGCACATCTCTAATGCCCACAAGCTGGTGCTGGCCAACTCTCTGTTAGTGTTTTCCCATACACTCCGCTGTAGATGGATTCATACATGGAAACACACACACACACACACACACACACACACACACACCACACACACACACACACACACACACACACACACACAGAGAGAGTCAGTCTTCATAGTCAATATCATTCTTGGCCTATGTGTTGTTATTGCATGTTTTGCTTGCATTGAAAGGCTTTTTTTTTTTTTTTAAACGTTTTGTTTGTCAGCTCAGATTGTTTTTTCTATCTTTCTTTCCACTCTGGCTCGCTCATTGACATGCTGCCTGCACATATTACCGGGTTTGTTTTTATGTGTGTTCATACATACCTACTTGTCTGTCTGTCTACATGTATGCATTCTTGTGAATGTGTTTTAGTTTTTTGACCTCAGTCCATCTCCCAGTATAGAACATCTTTATTTTCTTCACCAATCTGCTCAGCTAGCTCTGGTTCAGGTACCATTATGTATGGCAGTGTGTGTGTGTGGATATACTGTACGTAGGTGCCATCGTGTGTCCATAAGTGATTGTGCATCTATGTAATTTGGTCAGTGAATCCCCTCTTGTTTTTGTGCTATTTTAATATAGCTCTGTCTTTTGTTGATGCCTGTCATTAGTAGTTCTTCTTTCTTTACCCCAGATGATCCTACTAACTATCTGATCAAACACATGAGCACATTTTTAAGAAATGAAGATGGGTAATATTTCCTGGTTTAGAACTGATAACGAGGTGACTATTTGTAACAGTGGGCAGCGAAGAATCTAGAACTGTGTGAAGTGGCAGTGTCCAGGCCAGTATCCAGTGTAATATTGTTTTAAAGAAAGAAAAGAAATATTTGTCTTGTTAAGATTCTTGCCACAAGAGGATTTATAGGTAGGTTGACATGTCACTGATACTTACACTACATCTGCAAAGTGAGCAACACAGTGCAACATATTTTACCGTCTTCAGTTGTAGACATGTAATTATCAGATGAATAACATTTAAGTGTACATCAGAATGTTGAAGTTCATTTTGCAGCTGAATTTAACTGTAAAGAACGATTCACAATGACATAATGTACAAAGCATTTAAAGATGGACGACTTCAACTTCAAGTTAATCAGCTTGGCTGGTTTGCTGGTTTATGCACTATTATTTGTACCCTAAGATCTTTGTGTTGTGCATAAACAGACAAAATAAATACAATGTAGGTTATTTAAAGGTACCATGTGGAGCTTTTAACTTCTAGTAGAACGTTGTTTTGTGGGTGGATCCTTGTGTTTGTCTCGTACACGCACATTCACTTGGGTGATGCAATACACAGTCCTGTCAAAGATTTCATACTATGGACAGGTGGCTGGAATGCGCCAAGATACACAGCAATGTGCCAACAGAGGCAGGGAGGAAGAAGACTGCTAGCTAATAAACATGGATTTAAACTATGCAGGTTTCAAACCTTTAAGAAACATTGCCTTTTGCAAATGTTTTATGACATTTGACAACGACACACACAATGCCTGTAAAGTCCATTTAGTCTTAACTATGTGTAAGAAAACATTATAGGTAGGTTTTTAGTTCCGTGTCTCTATTTTAATTTAGTGTTAAGAGTGTTGCCTTGTCTACATTGTACAAAGAATGTGCTTGCTCTTCCACTACCTGTAAAGCCGCACTGTACAGTGTCTGTAGAGATCTAAGTTGTTTGTGGTTGCATGATCTTTGAGTCGTGTGTGTTTACACAATCGTCCTGTCACAGAGTCTGTTGTTTAATTTGAGATTTTGTCACTAATAGTCTTGATCAATGTTCCAGTTGTCTTGCTCGGAAAGTTGTTTGTTGAGGGTCAGTAATGGGTCAGTGAACTATAGATGTTTTTTTTCTCCTGGCGCCAACAGTTAAACTAAAGACCAGCTTTAGCTCACTGTTCCATTACCAAGATGATTGACGTTAAATCTGTCTGTGCTCATCACATTTTATCACTTGCCGGGTTTATCTGCTTCCTCATCCTCCCTATGACGTTGCTCCCTCCCTTTTCCTCCTACTCTGCCTTATCTACCGTCTTTTATTCTCCCTGTTTTTTTCCCTTTCTGCCTCCTCCTCTTCCTCCTTCTGGCCCTTCCTCCTCTCCTCAGCCCAGTGTAACTCCGTCTACCGTTTCCTTGGTGACCCTGCCCTCTCCGTCGCTGTCCCTCCCTGTTACCATGCCATCCGCGGCGGTGGCTTCCCCTCCCTCTCCTCTGCCACACCCTGTTGGGGTGGTGCCTACTATTGTTTCCCCTCCTCCTCCTCCTCCTCCTCCTGTGCCCCAGCCATTGGCCCCGGTGGTTCCAATCATCAGTGTAGTCACCGCCCCGCCTGATACTCCCATGGAAGCCCCTCCCCAGGTACTGGTTATTGACAGTCAGACCCACCACAGGGATGTCTTGTCCCCTGTCACTGTGTGAAGTAGAGCCTTGGATTATGAGTTAGGATTTTTAACATTGTTCTTTATGGAATTCCTACTTGTCCAAGATACATATTTGATTGGGAGGATGGACTGCATATTATATAAGATGCAAGAAAATGTTTGTATTCTTATGCTGAAACTTACTTAACTAACTTACTTTTTCCTGAGAGGTTTGCTCATACGAGTGTACCAATTCACCATCTCTCTTCACTGCACAAACTTGTGGTAAATCGCTCGTTTTAGCCTGATGAATGCCAACTGTTCATGGGGTGCACATGTGTGGGAAGGTTTCATTCACAAAAATGTTACCAGAGTAAAAATAATATCACACTACGTAGCTTCAAGCCCTGCGGTCAGAAACCAATGTGGCAGTGGTATTAGAAGACACAAAACAATTAAATATTATTGGTACAGCTGTCAACAACATGTCATCAGAACAGCTCCATACTGTGGCCGGGACGGACACTGAGGTATTAATATAGGCTACAATAGGTGATGTTACACTGTCGGTACAACAGAGTTAACTACAGTTAACTTAACTGCATTAAGACCGAGACAGGTGTTGGAGAATTTTCCAAGAAACTACAGAAATGTTTACATTTCCGTGCTGAAATATGGCAATAAAAATCATAAAATCTAAATTGGTAAACAAATCTGTTAATACGAGTGGTTCTTGCATGAGGCTCAATATCCTGCACACCTCATCCGTTTGAATGGCAGCTGTATTAGAGCTGCATTCTGAACAACTATTGTTATCAGTTGATGTCTAAAATGTTGGGTATTTTACTCTGAGTTTTGATCCATATTTGCAGCCATGTGTTTAGTGGTGCGGTCTAAATTTGCATTTAAAGTACATGAATTGCTAATTAATGATGGCTGAATGGCAGTGTTAAAGGATTGTAGTCTCATTTTATGATATCCATGATGATTTGCTGATGATATGCTGGTTTGCAGTTTATTCACATATAATAACCAGTTGGCTTGGTTTAAGTGTAGAAACACCCACAATCAATAATTGTTGGAAAGGATTCCTGGGTTGTTGGTGTGATGTCACAGAGCCATCTGTAAAAAAAATTCAAGAAACTGATTTTATGGTTAATTGGTCTACATATAAATGATGTCTAATAGAATCGATGAATTACTGTCTGCAGATTTCTTTTTGGTCCCAGTGCAAGAGTTGAACTCTGTTCTAACTCTTACCATTTGTTTCTAATTTCTATACCTTAATTGTGAGACAGGGTTGCATGTGTTATTGGGAATGCTGTATGCACCTAATTAATACAATCAATTTTGTTTTCTTGTTTGTGGCAGTACTTGCTTTGTTCTTTTTGTTCCATGCTCTAATTTTAGCTGTTCTGATGTGTTCTGTCTCATGACTGCTCTGTGTAGTTTAATAAGAATGAGTCCTTGTTACTCTCAAATCATGATAACACTTTTTGCAATCTAGTTTCTCTCTTACTATTGTCACACTTTGCTTATATTTCATGCTTTCCTGCTGTTTTCTCTTCCTCCAAAATGTCTCTTGTGTTGATAGCGATAATATTGAGGTGTGTGTGTGTGTGTGTGTGTGTGTGTGTGTGTGTATACGCATTTTCATGTGTGTGTTTGTGTGTGTGTGTGTGTTTCCTTCTGCCTCTCAGTCTTCAGAGCTGTTCCAGTCCCAACTTCAGCCACCTCAAGTTCTCTCATCTATAGAGAGGTAATAAATTCATGCACAAGCAAGCTCACACACACAGTCACTCTCTCTCTCTCTCACACACACACACACACACACACACTCTCTCTCACACACACACACACACACACACACACACACACACACACACACACACACACACACACACACACACACACACACACACACACACACACACACTCACTCACATTTAATCTTAGTAATGCTGTCTCTCACTCAGTTCCTATTTACCGCTTTTTCTTTAATTACATTTGGCCTCTATTTTTCCTCTGTGCCTCAGTGGCCATTCTGAGACTTCAGGTCTGAGTGACGGCAACGAGGGAGGAGGAGGTCGCCATGAAGGGCGCTCCACCAAGCGACATCAGAGACGTTCTGTGCGTAGTCGATCACGCCATGAGAAGATCTCCAAGGCGAAACTCAATGTCCTCAATGTAATAGCACATCCCATAAATCTCAACTCATAATAAAACACTAGATTGTCTTTTGTACTGTACCACTCTTGGTATTTATGGGTTCTTACAGAGTTATGAGTTGCAATAAAAGTAATGAAAAACATCTAATTGAGATACTCATCTGTTTACATCCTGTCCCCTTCTTTCTAATTGTAGTTTTCTTTCTATGTGTATTTGTTTATTTTTTTGTATTTTGTGTGGGTAGATCTCAAACCGAGGAGATAGGGTAGCAGAATGTCAGCTGGAGACCCACAACAGGAAGATGGTGACTTTCAGGTTTGACCTGGATGGAGACAACCCTGAGGAGATCGCCCAGATCATGGTACACACACATGGTCACTTTTTACATTTTCTCCACTGGAATATGCTTCACATGCCAGTGTGCGTGCTATGAGCTCTTTGTCACCCAAATCCATGCAAGTACACATAATTACTGTGTCCTTGTGCTTTCATTGAGAGAGTCATCAACAGCCACAGGAGGCAAAATTATACCTCAGTGGCAATGTGCTTGCATAGAAAGTATGATTCAGGCTTTGTTGTTGTCATACAAACACATATACACACATACACACATCTTAATCTGACTTTTTATACTCCAGGTCCAGAGCGAGTTCATCCTGGAGAGTGAAAGAGAATCATTCATTGAGCAGGTCAGAGAGGTGATAGAGAACGCAGATGAGAAGGGTCTGGAGAGAGACACAAACAGCCAGGTAAATGCAACACTAATTTCTTTTTTCTCTTGTGTGTGTGTGTGTGTGTGTGTGTGTGTGTGTGTGTGTGTGTGTGTGTGTGTGTGTGTGTGTGTGTGTGTGTGTGATTTAGGGGTTGCTGGTGTTGGTTTTTGATAGACAAAATGTCAAAATAGCTGCTCATATACACACTGTACAGTGTAGCACCTTTATTTCTTTTATACCATTTATCTTTCAGTGTTTATGTCATGTTGTGTTGTTGATCTACAGATGGCAGGTGATATGGCGCAGCAGATTCCTGTTATATCTGTCCCCATGCCAGGTAAAAATAACATAAAAAGCCTTAAAATAACAACAGGTACCATTTTGAGTGCCAGTGGAGCAACAGGGTGGCACAGGCAACTGCAAGAGCTTACTTTAAGCATCTGTCAGCAAGCATTCACACTGCAGGAGTGTCCTTGAGCACAGCGCTGACTTCCCACCAAATCTTTCTCGTCTCAAGATATCTGAATGAAATTGGGTTCCATATATTTACAGACATGCTCACTTTATGCTAACACCATGCGGTTTGGGCAGTTTGGGATAAAGCTTGTATTTTGTGTCCACAAGGCCTCCTGTTGCTTTTTTGCATGTGAACTTTAGTGTAGAATGGCAGTTTGCAGATTATTCTCTCAGGGATTAACAAATAACAATGCTATTCATTGACATTCATCTATTCCCAGATATCCCTCCCAGTGCAACAGCACAAGTGGTGCATTCAGCAGGTCGGAGGTTCATCGTCTGCCCCGTACCTGAAGCCAGGCTGAAGGAACAAATGTTTCCCGCCTCTCCTTCTCCTGCCCGGGCACCTCCTGTTGAAACGGGTAAGCACTGTGTGTGCGTATGGCCTTTGAAAGTCAGCAATCAGTTCACTTTTTTTTTATATGAAGTTGGTGTTAAGAAAATTGCAACATTTTGATGAGATGTTATAATAATGATGGACAAAAAGTAATACTAAAATAAGACCCAGATTGTAAAAAAGCAGTTTTTCTTCAATTTAAATTCAAACACACTCGCTGTAATGTTTTTAGAGTTGTGTTCTGTCCATGTTCTGTCCAAATGCAATAACACTGGCATTTATTTAATTTGATACAATAGGATCTTCTACTAGAACATTGGAATATAAATAGCTGTATCCTTCATTTAGTTATTGTGTATATATGAAAATATATCAAAAATACCCATTATGTACTGTTTACACGTTATAGCAATTTAAAAAAAGAAAAGATCTAAAGCAGTGGTTCAAAAACTTTTAGTTCATCTTAGTCCGTCCCAATGGCATATTTTGTTACTGGAGGGAGAGGACTGGCACAAATCAAATCAGGACCAATAGACTGAAAGTAGCCAAACTTAAGTGGTTAACCATCTTCCCCCTCCACACTCTGAACTTGATAAATTCCTGTCCAAACCTGTCCATCTGTAACACAGTAATACCGAAACACTTCTAAATAAACCAACATTGACAGTCACTGACACAACTGTACAAGACAGCCTTCTTTGTAACCCAAATATAGCCTTTAAAAGAGTAATCCACCAATTTAGTATTGCACTCCAAAAACATTGTTGGAGTGGATGTGCCCTTTAACTACAGTACCTCCTTTGAAAGTTACCCTCTTGGACATATGACCTGAAAATTACCCCCAGTTTCAATCTCCAAGTCAGTGAAAACAAACAATGAAAGTACTGTTGGTTCAAAGATCTTACAGTGAACAGGATGGACTTTGGGGATTAAAACACTTGTTTCTTTTTTTTTCAGTTCCCCCAGCTTCAGCTCCAGCTCCATCTCAGACTCTAGGCCAAGGTGTAGCATTGTCTCAGTCTGCTGGAGTAATCAGCTTACAACAAGCCTTCTCTGAGCTCAGACAGAACCCGAATCAGTTTGATGCCGGACCCAGCACCGCCCCAGCATCCATCCACTCCAGCCATCCTCTTCTGCAGCCTGCAGCAACTTCTGTGCCTTCACATGCTATCACAGTCACTCCTACTGTGGATCCTACTGCTGGACTTGTCCCTTCTAATTTAATCCAGACACAGGAGCAGGTCTTGGATGCCTCTCTTCCTCCCGCTTCCTCCTCCTCCCCCTCTTCTATGTCCGCTGTTTGTCTCAGCCCTCCTTGTTCCTCCTCCCCGCCTCCTGCTGTGGTAAATCAGTCCATCCTTCAGTCACAGCTACTTTCACAGCCGGGGATACAGGCTGTGTCCCAACCCCAGGGACAGGTGCAGGTCCAGGGGCAAGCACAAATTCCACCCCAGGCTTTTAGCCAGCCTCAGCCTCAAATTGTCTCTGCTGTCATTGCTACTTCAGCACTCTCCACTTTACCACCTGCTAGCATCTCCAGCATCCCCCCAACTATGCTCACCTCCCCACCTCCCGCCCAGACTCTTCCTCTTGTATCCTCCCCTCCCTCCTCTACTCTTCTAGCCAGTGAAGTCTCCTCTGATCATCCGTCAGTCTCTCCCACCTCCTCCTCTACTGCTTCTCTCTCCTCCTCTGTCATCCCAACCACTGCCATCCCAGGCCCCCAGCTTGCTCCCAGTGCTGCTGCCTTCCACTCCACCCCCCCTTCCTCCTCCTCCTCCTCCTTTGCTGTGGGGCTCTTGCCAGTGACCACCAATGTTCCTTCAGTCCAACCAACCTTGGTCCACTCCCAGCCGCAGACGGCAGCCCTGCCTGGGCAGACACACACACACTGTGGGGAATGTGATGCAAGGTGAGAGATGTTTGCTTGATTTACTTATTAGGACTTGGTACCTGAAATGTTTCCATAGTATTGAATATAGAAAACTGTCACACAGACTGTATCTATTTAAACAACGTTCTTGTAGTTCTTGTACAATTGCTTGTGTCCTACTTACACTTAATTTTCTGCCAAAGTTAGAACAGCTTTGGTTCTGTGTTTGTGTTTTCGCTGGGCTTTTTTCATTGGTTTAAAGTGGGCAGAGCTCACTTGGAAAAAGGTGATGTCATGACTTTCATGCACTAATCAGGATTTAGGGGCTGTAAGTTTATGGAATATGTAAATGTATTAAGCAGAATTGCAAAACATGTATTGATCTTATTCTCAGGTGTGAGGCATTCAGTGAGTCCCAAGGCAAACCGGACGACATCCAAGCTCTAGAGAAGAAGCTGCGCTCTCTCTTCATGGATCTTGGTGGGGGGGTGCCATCCACCGGGGGAGACGTCTTAGCTGCTGACCCTGCCTCTGGAGCCCCCGTGGCAGGTACCTCTTCCCCACTGGGACCCTGCTCTACCTCCAGCACATTTGTCACCACACCTGGCCCCAGCCAGCCAGCCAATCCTCCTCAGCCCCCCACCAGCCTTTCACTGGGGTCACCTGCTCCAATCCAGGGCCCTGGAACACCTATCTCCACCCCTGCACCAATTGGTATGTCGATGATTACGTTTATGTGTTTCTGCATATGTTCTAGTGTCAGTTAACCTGTGTTTTAAAAGTACTGCTTACCAACTTTATGATTTCAGTTTCTACGGCCATCCCTGCATCGTCCTTTGGCCAGACTACTCCATCCAAACCTCCTTTATCCAGGGCATCGGTGAGTGATCCAGTTTAGCTTTAATACTAGTTATATATAGTTAAAGCACTAATGCTTGTATAATTTATTTATTATGTGGATCAGCTAGCAGAGCTGTGTTTTTTAAGAGAAACTGCCCAGGTAATTTACAGCACTACACTTTTAAAGGTTAAGAAGTCAAAGAGAATTTAATCTTAATTTAATTATAGGTGTTCCAAGATGTTTCTACTCATTTTCCTTACAACTCATCTGGCATGGAAATTTCTTTTAACATTCTCCACAATGAACACACTTCTTATAACCTCCTCTACAACTATTTTTTTCACCTCTCTTTCTCTGCGATTAGGCCAGTTCTCCTTCTTCAGAACTCCTGCCATGCTTCCCTGGACCTTGTCTAATACAGGTTTTTGTTTGCTCATTTTTAGATTTCTATTTCCAATGTAATGCAATACCGTATTAATACTGAGAGCCTGTAATGCTTATGATTACAGTACCATGTCCTATCTGTATAAATAGTGCTTCTACTGTGCAAAAAGACATTTAATTCATAGTGTATACATTGAATATTTTTACCATGTGAAACCTAACCCTAAATGACAAAACACTGAAAGGAAACAACTTAGACATTACAACTCCATCATAAACCCATATTACTTTAAAAGAACATTACATCCTAAACAACTGAAAACAATTCAGAGTATATGACAGTAGAACTCAACAATATAACATCAAATAACATCAAATAAATACATTAAACGAGATCCCTATACTTTTGCTTAAATGAAGAATATTGATGTATGATAAAAGAAAATAGGATCGCAGTGAAGCTGGTTAAGAGAGAGGGTGAGAGACATGGAAACTCTATTGGACAGAGAGAGACAGAGATGGCAGGCAGACAGGCTGAGGACTGAGCACCTCAAGGCAGAGAAGACATTGAACTTATTCTCATTTCAAGACTTTTTTGTTGGGTCTGTGAATGCTGACATCTAAGAATAGTCCCTCCATGTAACCACTGATTAGTAAGACTTGTAGCTCTTTTTAGAAAAATCTGACCTGCCAAGTTACCGACATTCGCTTACGTAGCTCATGTCCTGTTTGATTAAAATAATCCTGCTGCAGTTAAAGCTCACGAGGGATTTGATTTGAATGATTTCTTTTTTTAATTGCAGTTAAATTGCTCAGGAGAATAGAATACCTTGTATGCCTTCTACATCACCTTACCTGTGTGTGCCTGATAAAGCCTCTAGCAATGCTCTGATTTCTAAAATGTACACACACTATCATATCTGCTGTATGTCAGCAAAAATGAATTTGGTCCAGCTCTAGTAACCATACATGTGCTTTTGGCTGATCTGTGCTTGTATTGCTTATTAAATTCAGTGGCCTCTCTTTCTCTGTGTGGGTGTGTGGGTTTGTGGGTGGGTGACAGGGTGGGTGGTGTGTGTGTGTTTTATTTTTTCTGTCAGTGTCTAAAAGTATTTGTATTTGTCTGTTTCCAGTCCCAGCAGCCTCTGGAGGACCTGGATGCTCAGTTGAGGAGAGCACTGAGCCCAGAGACCGTTCCTGTCTGCACGCACACACAGGTAAACTCACACCTGTTTGGATATTATTCTGTTAACTCATAGTGACATTGTATATATGGTTTTAATTCAATGACACTGCTCAGTATTAACCCACTTTCTTCTCTCTCCATGCTAACCCTAGGCCTCTCACAGTGGCATATCTTCAGTGGGACAACCAAGTATGTATATTAATAAATCTATTAACTTAAATATCTGTCACTATATCTGCATTTTATCTGTCTGTCTAATATGTGTAACATCTGTCTCTCAGTTCCCTTCTCTCTGGAGGAAGCTTCTGGGTCCTCTTCTGACCCTCCTCATCCTTCAGGTGGAATTAAACTGGGAAGATTTCAGGTAAGATTCTCCTCATACTACAGCCCACACGTTACCTTTTACCATTTCCCTTTCCATGAGTCTAAGGGTGATGATATAAATGTAGTTAAAAGTCTGTTATAAACTTTTCATATTAGGTTGTGAACACTTCTTTGTCAAGTTTCTCTATTTCTCTGTGTATTCAATATTGTTAGCAGCTAATTGCATTGTCCCCTTTCCCTTACTCCTTTCCTCTCTCTAGGTCTCGTTGGCTACTGAAGCACCTCCTGTTCAACACCCGGCCTGCACCGAGTCTTCCTCCACCACCTCCTCCTCATCTTCTTCTTCCTCCTCCAGTCTCTCCAGCCCGGAGAATACACTGCACAAGGACTCCTCGTTTCCTCTGAGAGGGGGAGGAGGACAAGGAGGAGATGTTGTGGACGGACTCCCCCAACGGACTCTGGTAGGGTCCCACCACCCCTCCCCCCTCACTTCACCGTGTTCCTCTCCTAAGCCCACCACTACCATTGGACGCTTCCAGGTATTTCCTGTTTTTGATCTTGCAGTGTAATGGGCGAGGGCTTTCTTTGCCACAACCAGTCCTTCCCTCCTTTGTTTGTCCCACCTTCCATTCATTCATTGTTTCATCCATTTGTTCTTTTATTTTAGGTTACCATCAACCCAGAGGCCCGTGTTGGTAGATTCTCAGTCAGTCGTACCCTGGAGCAGAACCTCGAGTCCAGGCAGACCCCTCTGCCTGCTGCCCATGCTGCTAACGGACCCAGTAATCATGGGCAGCTTTTGAGTCCAGACTCCACTCATAAAGCCTCTCTGCCCAATCTAAACGCCAACTCCTTCAATAACTCCTACATCAGCAGTGACAACGACTCCGAATTTGAGGATGAAGACTTCAAACAGGAAGTCAGCCACCTTAGAGAAAAGTAAGTGATCCATTCCTCTCTTCTCAAACATCTGAGAGGAAATATATATGGATCTATCACCTCTCCGTTGCCTCTACTTTATTAGGTTAAACTGTTTTCACTTGAATTTGCTCTCTTCTGTCTTCTATTTCTATGCCACCAAAATAGTAGGCTGTGCTCTGCTTCTCTTTTCTCTTCTTCCTCTTTCCTCACTCTCAAGAATGAGGTTAACCACCCACTTTCCTTCATTACTTCTTTATCTTACTCCTTCCTCTTTTCTTGAAAGGGATGTTAAGCGCTTCCCAGAACGCTTGGCCATCCTCCTCTCTCCATGCTGTCCTCACCCTAATCTCTTTCTTTCTTTTGCCTGTCAATATTTTATTCCTCATATTTTACATTCCCTCTCCAGGCATATGCGTGAGATTCAGGCCCTGCACTTACGCCAGAAGGAGGAAATAGATTGTCTCTTTACCAGGTTGGGAAAGGTAACTCACCTTGGCTATATCAGTGCAGACGCTATATACGGCATCACATACTATATACCATACTATAGTATGTAGCAAGTAACTTTTCTTCCTCTGGTCTCGGTTAAGGTTCCTCCAGCTGCAGTGCTCCCTCCAGTTATAGGCGTGACTGGCAGGAGGAGACGACCTACTAAAAGCAAATCCTCCAAATCGTCCAGAACCAGCTCCACGCACAGCAGCAAGAGTCCGTTACAGCCAGGTAGGCTCTTGTTTAAATATTTATATTAAAGAGTTGGTTCACCCAAAGTTCAAAGAAAATATTTCTTACTTACAGTACTTCTCATGGTAACTAGCCATGCAGTAGTTGGTTTTTATTTGTCCAGGATTTTGAGATAAGATTTCTGCCTTTCTTGCTCACAGCACTAAATATTGACATTTAAAGAAATACAACGGCAACATCTCATTCAGAAACAATGTCTCAGTCACTCAAGATAACCCAATGTATTATGTTTGCATTGGCATTGCATGTATGTTGGCGTGTTGAAGTTAGCATCACTGCTGTACCTGTAGAAATATAGCCTCACAGAGCTCCTAGCATGGTTGTAGACTCGTAGTCTTGTTTAAATTAAATGTTTTAATGGTTTGACAATACAAATGAAATTCCATTCACCTCACCAAAACCTGGAGAAATTGAACCAAAAATGTCAGCATAGCTACTGTAAATACCACCAGAGGAAGGTGAGAAAAAAGTTTTTAATGAGTATTTTTTTGTAAATCAGAAAACTGACCACCTCTGTACCCCTGAACAGCAATATAACTCCCCACCAAAGCATTCACCTTAATCTTGAATCCTACACTACAGCCAGAATGGTCAACAACATTTACCCTAATGTTACACTGTCTCTGTGTTTATGCATCCATGTGCACATATATATGTGTGTGTGTGTGTGTGTGTGTGTGTGTGTTGATCTGCTTGGTTACACGTGCATGTGGGTGTACGCTGGTGCAGGCTCAGAGCTTGACCATTTCTGACTGCTTTCCCCGTCTGTCTCTCTCTGTGTGGTTGTGTGTGTATGGGGGTGTCTTTAAATGTCTGTGGTGACGGGTGTCTAATCTGTCCATTATCTTTATCGTGTGTGTGTGTGTGTGTGTGTGTGTGTGTGTGTGTGTGTGTGTGTGTGTGTGTGTGTGTGTGTGTGTGTGTGTGTGTGTGTGTGTGTGTGTGTGTGTGTGTGTGTGTGTCTTTGGTCTCTGCGGTGTGTCGTCCCTGCCCTGTCCTCTCCTGCCTATGCCTTGTGCTATCTCCAGGCAGCACTTTATCCGCCCAGAGCGTCCCCACCATGTACCCCGGCCAGCTGGCTCTGTTAGCCCCAGGAGGATTAGCTGATTCGAGCAGCAGTACTCTGCTCCAGCCTCTCAAACCCTCTTCCTCCAGCAACAACCTATGCTCGGCCTACACCAGCGAGGCAGCCCTCTCTGTGCCCAGCCTGTGTGCTCCCACCCCAGGTAGGCATGCAGTTGTGAATTCCAGTCTGCAGAAGGCCTCATGAGCTTCCCCACAACATAAGAAATACTTTGCATGCATGCAGTTGGTTTGTCTTCTCTCCCTCTTCCACATCTTTTCGTGTCTTTCTCTATCTCTTTCTGTGTAAAGCAGTGTGATGGATAACTGAATGTTACATTATTCCTTTGTATTCCTTCACCCGTGTCTCTCTCCTTCCCTCTCATCTCTACCTTTTCTGTCTTTTGTCCTGTCTCTCTATTTCCCCTTTTTTCTCTGTCCTCTGTCTCTTTGTTGCTCTCCTCATTTTCTCTGCCTTTATCTTCTTCACCTCTCCCTCTCTCTACCTGTCTGTTTACTACACTCTCCTTTTCTGGTTTTTCATCTCTTCTGTCCTCCTCATCCTTTCCTCCTCCCTCTCTTCAGGCTGTATAAAGTTCAGCTGGGGTTCGGAGCGTTTGGCCTTCAAGCCTGGCGGCAGGAGGACGCGCTTTCTGAGTACGCCCTGCTTGGCTCTTTGTGTGTAACGCTTTATTTCTTTGCTCTTCTCTTTTAACCCGTCATCCGTACTTTTGTTGTTATTGTTTTACTCCTATATCTGTCAAGTCATGGTCGTCCTGTCTTCCCGTGGGTTTCCTTCTTTAAATGGAAGACCCTCTGCTTCTGATATCACCAATGTCCTGTAACCAAAAAAGTCAGCTTTTCAGCCATTGGTAGAAAACATTAATTCATCCAGGGGAGCATGCAGGCCTATACTTTTACACACTTACGCACCAAAGAGCTTTCTTAATGCTGCAGTTGTGATCTAAGTACTTTACTCAAAATTACCAGCCAAACTAAACTTCAATCAGAGATTTTAACTAGGTTTTCTCCCATCTGCAAATAGAAATAGAAGTCAGCTGCTTATAACTGTTTATTTAACCTTTATGACTTAAAGGGAAAACTCGGTGCCTTTACTGTGAATGTCCAATCACTACCTATTGTATATGTAGTCCACTGAAGAAATACATTTCCCAGTGTGTGCTATATTGACTGAGAAAGCGAGTTTGCAATTTGCAATACAAGAGAAGAGAACAAGGAAGTTTGTCCGTCCTTCAGTCAACGGAAGTAGAGCAGATTTTGCAGCTGCAGGGGGCTAGGCCCCAAAGACACAGAGAACATTGGGAAGAATATCCCCCATTCAGATCGATGGAGATAAGCTTGAAAATCTTTTGAACTACCTTCCAACAACATATTGTGTATGTTGGAAAATAACATGTTTAGGTACAGATGATAAAGGGAAAATTAGATATAAGAGTTTGCTGCAGGACAAAGAAAGGTAGCATAACCACAAACATAGTCGTATTTACATCCCAGAGCTTCCCATAGTCATCTTCAATTATTTACTTTTTTAAACACTCTCTCTGTCTTTCAGTATTCTTTCTTTCTTTCTTTCTTTCATTATTTCTTTCTTTCTTTCTTTCTTTCTTTGCTTTGACATATTTGTCCTTGACTAACAAGTAACTGCACATTCAATGCCAACCTTGTGCCCTTTCAGCTGCAGGGAATAAAAACAAACAAAAAAAACAGCATTGTCAAAAATAAAATAATGGCGTCGTAATTAATAGAAAGGACACAGGGAGTCCTGCAGCAGCACAGGGTTCGAATCCGACCTGCTGCCCTTTGCTGCGTGTCATCCCCGTCTCTCTCCCCCTTTCATGTCAAAAATAAAGGAAAAACCCAAAAAAATAATCTTAAAAAAAAAAAAATAGAAAGGACACAGCAAAGTGTTTACTGTCTAAAGTAAGGCTTTTAAAAGCTGTCAACACTACCACTTTCGTCATAACCTGTTAGCTTTCTGTGTACCACCCAAAACACAGAACGGCAACTGTGTTCTATGACATAAAACGTCTTTATACCAACCAGTGTCATTAGTGAAAGGGGAACTGAGTTTCACTATACTGTGTTTTAAAGTTTATAATCCTTATGATTTTAGTCCTGGTTGATTTGGCGACAGCAAGGGTTACTGGTGGTAACAGAAAGTGCAGTTTAAGTACAGTACCAGAATGCTCTTTGAGCTACTAGTTTGTCAGAAAGACAACAGAAGACCAACTGGTGTATCGGTTTAAAGCAGTCTGTCAAAAATGAGTGCAATATAACCATAAATCATTGCTTGAATGCAAGTTAGGTCCCTGGGAAAGTGAAACAACAGCTGCACATGGATTTTGCCAGAAGCTTCATTTTGCAGTACCTGTCAAATAAGCTTCAAGCCCATGATGACTAGCATGACAGGCATACAACATACATGCCATCTTTAGTCCTACTAAGTTAGAAATAGATGATACAGTTTTGTTTGTGTGTCAGTCTGAATTTCAAAGCCTGACTGCTTTCATTTCTAACCTTTGCCTCTGTGAAAACAAGCAGACTAACAGGGAAAGACAAGTGAAGACCTGATGACTTGAGCTTTCTGCCATACAGTTTGGTTTTTAATAGGAGAGGTATTATTTGTTTTGATTAAACTTGATTAATTGCAATGACTCTTTCGTTTTAAGCACAGTTCTGTTTAAATACTGTGCATCAGTCTTTTCTTTATTTGTATTTGTTTGTGATTAAGAAAATGTTTTTCTCAAATCATACTATAATCATAATATGTGGCATTGGTTAAATGTTTTGCGCTTGATGAAGAGATGTTTATGAATGTTTCTGAAGCCTCTGCAGCTCAAACCCTTTCTCTCTCTTCCTTATGCCATTCCTTCACTCCCTTTTCTCACCCCTCTCCCCCTGAACATGTTCACTGCACAGAAAGGAGGGAAGAGAGACAGACCTGGGTCTTATTGATCATAACTTGTTCTTGTTGTTCTTATGCAAACAGGTAGCATAGGAGAAAAGTGATGGAACATTGGCATTACATTAATTTATTCATTCATTCATGTAAATGACCTTGAAAATGCTGACCAAATCAGAGATGTGTGCAGTGATTCAGAGGTCTGGAAACTATACTTTGATATACAGTATATATTTGAATCCTAATTTGGACCCAGTTCTGGTACGGTCTGGTGAGCTGTAGAGAGGACTCAGAATTACATCAGAACTAGGGGTTGGTTACCCAAAAGCATCTTCAAGCCACAGCAACACAGGCAAGACTTTGAGGCAGTGTGCAAAGACTCAGTTTGGTTTGCTGTTAAACACAAGGATTATATTCAAGAGCTTTGGTTGCAAAGTATTTTTATTCCAGTATTAACTGCTCTGTTGCTACTGCAGTAAATGTGCTTAGAGTTGGTGTCTACACTTCCTCAGAAGGTTGCCTACATACATATCTTGGCCTTGTCTAAAGAAAAACGTCTTTACTCAGATGTGTATAAAGATGGCAGCCTTGTGACTTGACATCTGTGGTCAATCTTTCTCACAGTGCAGAGTACTGAACACACAGACCTCATGTCTTTCATTTATACATTTAAAAATGCACATAAAATACTTAACATCTACTTCACAGTGCACTGTGTGACAGGTACATATTTCAGTGTAAACATGTTATTGGGCAACTCAACCCCAAAGTGTTATTTATTGACTGCTTCAAGTTCAAATAGTCATACTCGGATGCATTGTGTTTGGTTGTCGGGTGTTGTGGGTGTTGTGGGTGTTGTGGGTGTGGGTTTAACTCTGACTCTTTCCCAATCCTCCAATCGTTGTCTTCCGGCTGCACAGGGAAGATGGTGAAAAAAGTCTGCCCCTGCAACCAGCTCTGTAGTAATTATCTCTCTTTTTGGTCTTTCCTCCCTCCATCGATCCCCTCTTGCATCCTTGCACTTGCTCTCCCACGCTTCCTCCTCCTGCTCTCTAATGTCCTTTAGATTTCAACTTTGATCCTCTGCCAGATTTGAGATCAGTTTGATTCAGTTATTTCAGCTGCTGAAACACTGTATTTTCATTTTGATGATGAAGGATCAAAGAACACCCAGTTTGAGGACTGAAATGACTGAATTGACCAGCCATCACAGATTCAAACTGACAGTGCATGCACCTGCAAGCTCTCTCTCTCACACACACACACACACACACACACACACACACACACACACACACACACACACACACACACACACACACACACACACACCGCTTCGCCACTCTGTTCCCTCCTTTTCCTCTCCTTCCTCGTCATGGCTTGTGGTCTTGACTACATTGCCCAGAACTCCATACTGCTGCAGTCAGTCATGACTCAGCATCTCCTCATTCTTATTTTCCTCCATTTTATTTAGCATGACATGCCGGTTTCTGTCAGAACAACTGTATGATTAGTTTTTACTGGCTAATCCCTGCAATATTTTGTCTTTTCTCATGTAATATCTGATATGAACAGATCAGTGTAATGTTACTATAGTCTGCATTCAAGGTATAGTAAAGAAATGATAGTAAACATTTGTGAGGAAATTATTATGTATTGTTTATGAGAGTAAAATAACAATAGCAAATCCTATTGATGCTGATCTTCGCTTCCACTGAATGATATGTTAAAACATTTGTGAAAAAATACATAAGGCTATTATCAGTGTTGTGTCTACAATATTGGAGAACCAGATTGGATTAAAGTGGACCATTTCATTCTGAAATAATGCTGTGACAATACTTGAAACCAGCAGAGTGTGTATCAAAGGTATTTTATAATCACCTCTCAGCATATACTGATTCAGTTTCCTCTTGGCTTGGTAGAGAGGCACTAATGTGAAGAAGTGCAGTCTTGGAACTGGTATCATACAATAGTTAATGTTAACTTGAACAGAGGCTAAATACTTAGACAGCACAGCACTCACACTCAGATACCCTGGCCAGTTTGCAGTGTGTGCTTATTTAGTTCTGTAGTGAATTTGCTCTGATCAGTTTAATGCTCAGGGTTGGCAAAAAGCAAACTACCAGCTGTTACAGAGCTTGAGTGCCCTCTTATGGTCAAACAATAGATTAAAACACAAGATCAGTGCAACACGGGGCAACTGTGATCAACAGCAGGCCTGGTTCAGCATTGCTTTTTTTGTGTTGGAGCATCTAATAGGTGAATGCTGCTGCTGGGCAGGTTGCCCAGTGTAAGACTAACCTAAAGCAATGGGACTCTTGAGGGAACGCAATATTTAATATGATATATTCTGAAACAGGCTCAATTTTTGTCATATAAAAGTGTCCATGTTCTGTTTCAAAATGTTACTCTAGTATCATAGTTTGCCCCATCTGTCATAATTATTTCCACCATTCCAACTAAACAACATAATGACCATAGCGACCTGCTGACCTACCCTTAAAGCTCTATCCCGACCAGGCTCTGTCACCATGCAACGCCCTTTTCATGGTCAAGACAGGGAGTGCATTCTCATTCATTCAGATAACATCAATTATCATCTTCTAGTTTGAACAATATCTCACATCTCTTGCTCTTCTCCTCCTCTCTCTCCATCTTCCTCCACAGGGACTAATAGCACCAATGCAGTGAGCGGTTCAGGTGGTTTGGGTCAGAGCCAGGGTGGTTCTCAGTGTCTGCCCCCCAACATATCAGCCCCCCATCAGAGAAAAGGAACGTTCACCGATGACCTCCATAAACTGGTGGACAACTGGGCCAGAGATGCCATGAACCTCTCACAGGTTTACTGCTGTTTTATGATTCATCTTAATGTAGCAGAAGTTGTTCTGAATTCCTTCAGCAATGACTCACCAGTTCCTGTATTTAGTTTACCGGACAAGAAAAAAAAAGGCTCTAAATGGCAGCTTGTTGAAAGCAAAAAGTGGTGGGTGTGTGGGTGTGTGGGTGTGTCTGGGTGTGTGTGGGTGGGTGGGGGACGGTTGGCAAACCACAGCTAAAACCTACTGGCATTTGTTTTTCTAAACTGCTATTAGGTCCTGTATCCATGTGGCACTATATGTGTGATTACAGTGATCATCATAAGTCAAGCTCTGGGAACATCCAGTAGAAAAATGTACATTGTGAGTTTAAGAATTGCTAAAATGAGGGCTTCGAACCTTCCCGCAGTCATTTTTTTGTCTTTATTAAGTGATCATTGAGGATTAGAAAACAACTGTTTTGTGTGATCCTTTTTTGTGTTTAAAAAGTAATGGACAGTTGAGTAAACTGAACTAAATATTCATCTTTTTCAGGGGAAGAAGAGTGCCAAACAGCTGCAGCAGGCCCCAGTACAGGGACATAGCTACGAGGTTAGTTTATAAATAAATTATATGACATCATAGCCAAATTAACCTTGAGAGCAGACATGATGGCAGCTTCATTGTAAATTTCAAAGAGACCCACAAACCATTCAGTGCTTCTGTGCTGTAATACTATCAACTAGCCACTGGTTGATGTAGCTCAAGTAGTTTGTTTATTTGATTAAAGACAACTGACAATGTTCCAAAATAAACTAAAATAATAAAGGTTTTAAAACTAGATTCAAACACATGGCCAGGTTGAGCTAATAATTTAGTACCTTTCTAATTTGATATTACATTGTACTGGTGCAAACTCACCAAAACCAAGTGGCCTGCAGTGAACCTGAGACTTTGGGGCCCCTGAGGGTGTGCTTGGCCCGGTTAATAATCCATATAAAAAATGTTTGCATTGGGGTCTTGAATCAGCCTGAAGGAGCTTAATTCGCAATAATGATGGGCTCGCTCTCAATTATCCCGCGTATTACACTGCTTATTACATAGCTTATTACACATTCATACTTATACGAAGGTTACCCGCTGACGACACCTGCGTCCCGGTCAGGGCTCTCCGGTGGAAGCCAGGTCGCCCCGGTGAGTGAGCTAACCATGGAGCTAACTGATGCTCTGTCTACACTGCTCCCATTAGCTCTGTTAGCGATCCCCGTTTTCCCCACCCTCTCTCTCCCTTTATGATCCACTGATCAGCGGTATGAGCTCCGTATGAGCACAAATATTGATTTTAAAATTATTTTATTGATGTAAAAATGATCCGCTAGAGTCTATGATCAGACTCAGTCCATGGCAGCGGTCTGTCTGGTAAACAGAAATAGCAGACTGCAGAATGTTGTGATTGACCAATCAGAATCAAGTGTTCAACCAAGCTGTGTAATAAATAAATGTAATTGTTTGAATATGAATGATCTAAGCTTTGCACTTCCAAAACAATCGATTCTTAAGAATATATTTTTTTTAAATCCCTGTGATGCATGTTTCTAAAATTTACAACAAGAGACAAAAACACAGTTATCTACCAATTGAAATGAACATTTTTAAAGAAAGTAAATAAATGTACTTGAATGAACAACTCTTAAGTGTTAGCATGAATAAATGTTTCCTAAAATATCCCCCTATCCAGGTTATCCAGTCAGCCAGTTTGGGCAGGAAGTACTCGGCTCCCAGCCAGCTGTGTCCCAGCAGCATTGGAGGTTCAGCCCACCTCCTTACCAACTCCACCACTGCTACCTCTCTGGCCGGCCGCAAGGGCTCCCTGTGCCACCCACCTGCTTCCTCCACTTCACCTCAACCCCAACCTTCCCAGTTCATCCACTACACCCCCACCGCCGCCTACAGTGCACAATGGTCCGGTCCGGCTCACGGTCTCTCAACCCCACAACAGGCTCCAGCACAGCCTGGGCCTCTACTGGTCAGCACCTCCCAGCCCCTGGGCCCCTACCCCACAACGGTTGGTGGACAGGGGCAGATTCCAGGGCAGGGGTCACTCCAGGCTTTCCATCTGACCAACCCTCTCCAGAAGTCGATCAGCAACCCAGGAGGACCTAACCTGAGGACCACGTAGGGCTGGGGGTGAGGGCTGGTTTAAATCACAGCCCTACTGGACTGAACTGGACTGGACTGGTGTGGAACAGAGTGTTACAGGCTTGCACGGGGAGCGAGGAGTTTGAAATGACAGAAGCTGACCTGTTCAAGAGGAGAAAGGAAAAAAGGAAATGAAGAGGAGCAAAAAGAAATCAGGAATGCGATGTGGTCACATCTCCACAGTTTGTGTGATGCATCTCGCCTCTGCATCCATCTGTGTGTGAGTGAGAAGCTGTCACAGACACGAATGCAGTTCACAGTTCTGCTGTGTTTGACTCTGGGCTTGTGACAGCCAGCCAGATGCGTAAGAATAAAGGAAAAGACTCACGAGTGCAATGTTAAAAGGCCAAAGAGGTTGTGGCAGGGTTCCGGATTGGTGTTAGTAACTGTTTGTGTGTGAGGTATTGTTAAGGTATTGGGGTATTGTTTATGCGCACTTATGGCTCGGCCACCATTGTTCCATTTTCATTCTAAATTGAGTGAACACGTCTTTACAAGGCAGGTCACAAAATCACCCTTGTGAGACAGTAGTGGGGAGATGTATTACATCAGGTTAAGGGGGAGGAATGTGGTGGCCAGCTTTAACAAAACCAACTGTTTGTCCACACAGCACCTCTTAATAGCTTCTAATGCTGTAATTGCTTACAATATTTTAAATTTTTAGCTCACAGACTGAGTTTTAAATAATCGTATGCTCTTTTCCAAATTTAGTACAGAAAAGACATTGTTACTCTATAAAGAGGTAACTGGTGGATACAGAGGGGAGCATGGCTGGCCATCACATTAAAGTTGTCTTTCAACATCTAACAATACACAAGAGGCTATTATTACCCTGCAGTCAAGCAGTGGCTGTGTTTCTGCCAGCAAAGCATTCCTTAAATGTATGCTCAAAAGAAAGCTTTGATATCAGGTGAGAGCAGACTGGAGCCATGTTTAGAACAGGATATTAAATTCAGGAAGTGTTTTTCTCAGAATTTGGAAATTGTTCTCAATTTAAAGCACAACAAAAATAAAAAATAAAAAAGAACCAATCAAATGCACATTTGAGAATTTGAACGTCTGGAGCTGAGCTGATCTCAAGCCCGGTTTAGAGTAGGCACAGTCCAGCACTTGGTGGGGTTTTAACTCGTCAGCTTGCGAAAGATATCGTGACAGCTACTCCTCTGTTACCTTCTGTGTCTTGTTCCTCCCTTGTTCTGACAAACCATTCAAACAGATGGAGAGAGATGGAGGAAAGAAAGTGAATAAAGAGGGAGAGCAGAGAGTATTCAATAACCGTCAAACACCTCGTCTGTTTCCTGTTCCACTGCTTACTTTAGGAACATACTGGCTGTGTGCACCATTACTAAAGTACTGAATGCACAGGACAGATGCCTCTGCACACCAAGCACCTCTTCAACATCATGACTCCACCTCTTCCTCCATCCCTCTCTGGGCCTCTCTGTTGCCATTTGAAGCAATAACAGCAGAAACCTTTTAGAGAAAAGGAGAAAAAAAAGCCCAAACAAGAGAACTCAGTGTGAAAAAGTGGCCTTGTTATCATAATAATATCAGAGTCCATGTACAGTTTGTGTCTCTGTTTGTTGTTTAGAATGTCAGCCATGATGATTCCATTTTGTTGTTTTATTTTGGTTGTGTTTTGTTGTGTTTGTTTTGCTTGCTGCCCCCAGCTAGCAATCTGACACACACACACACACACGCACACAATGCATGAGACATTCATATAAATACACACACCTGCATACACACACACACACAGTCATGCACAGACTCATGTAAATACACCCACATTGTTGGAGGCGTAGCAGCCGTTAAACAGACACAGATTCACAGACTAATGCCTCAGTTCTTAGTGTTATTCATCATTAGGCTGGTTTTCAACATTTTTGTTGAAGTGATTTCAATGTCTATTGTTGTCATAATTATTGTTGTTGATTATTATTCTATTTAAAAAGAAACAAAAAAGGTATTCTGTCAATGGACCTGTTATACGCGCACATCGGTGTACGATGTGGAAACACTGTGATTATTGTTGTTTATTATTAGCAAATGTTGTTGGACAACATTAGTTTTAGGGTCAAATATCACAAATTAAACAAAAAGCATACAGAGAACGGTTTGGGGTCCTTTCACTTTCAATTCACTGCTTTCAGCAGATGGATTCTCTTCAAAAAGCAAAAATTGAGAACACCTCTTTTCAGTAATCGTCCTCACTTCCAGTTACTGAGGACACAATCCGAAAACAAATGCCTTACCAACTTATCAACTGTAGTTTCAGTTCCTTTTTTATAACTGATTGAATTGAAAGTCGAAACTGACCTCCAAGCCCGACTAAAAAGACAGACCGGAGTGAACGGCAGGATAGTTATTTAGATAATAAAGTAATGCTAGCTATTTTGTTTTCTTAATACAGTACTTATATATCAGACACTTTAAATAGCCCTCCTCTTCCCTTTCTCCCTGGTTTTGTTAGATAAATGTGAATGTATAAACCAATGGTGTCCATTTTAATGTACTTGAAAAAAACGTCTGTCTTTTATTTTTGCTTTATTTCACTTCCCCTGACATCCTAGAGCCTCCGGTGAACACTGGAGGTACTTTAATAGTGCCTTGCATCCTTCCTGTTGCTTGTTTCATTGGGGCTTGAGGACTTGGGTTAAAGTAAGCACACTTAACAGCATGTGTGGAGAGTTTTTTTTGGGGGGGGGGGTGTCACTTTTTAAGTCAGTGGTGATGATTGGACCTGGTGTTAGTGGAGCAGGCATGCAGTAGATTGGTAGAGATGCAGTAATAATGGCGGTTGACTGTGTGCGCTGCAGCTGGTTTGTGGTTAATTCGCTTTGATTTCAACTGATTGAGTTGTTTCCCCAAAAAGCAAAAATGTGTTCCAACTTAGCTCTTTGCTAGAAAGAAGAATTGACCCCAACTCTGCTGCCATTTAAACTAATGAGACTGACCACTTAAGATTGAAAAGGCCATTTGAAGTCGGTGTTTGTGTGAAGTGAGGCCCATTGCTGTGCTTTACCTCCACATGAGGCCTGACTGTGTTACACCGCCAACATAATGAAAGATGGAGAGAACATAAGAGTTTAGCCGTGCCATGTATTCAGGGTTTTAAATGTAGATATTGGGAGGAAAAGGGGCTGGAATATTTGTTCAGTTTTAAGGAGGGAGTTGTTGAAGATTGTATTTGAAGCTTGGATTACTCTGTATTGTAGAGGCACTGGTCCAGGGGCCGCAGCAGAGGAACCAGTGAAGTTACTTTACTTTAATGTTAAAGTATCTCTGGTGTAATATAGATTTATGTTTTTACCAAAACATGAATCCAGTCATTTTCAAATCAACGGACCCTGGCTAAAAGACCTATTTTGGCTTATTGTGTCGAAATCTTAAACTCCGAGTCTATGATAGCTGGAGAGAAATGTGGCCGGGGGGCCATGATGGTATACTCTAAAAGTCCAGTTGGCTTGTAAAATAGTTTAAGTGGTTTATGATGATGCTGTGGCCTCTGGATTAAAAAGATTCAGATTGGGTGCATCAGATTTGACAGTGACCAAACACGCCACCTAACACCTGATTCAAAGGTTGCTGAATCCAGATTGGTGCAACTGAGCCCCGCCCACTTCAAACCGTGAGATGAGAACAAAGAAATACAGACATTTCTCATGTGAAATCACCAAAACTGCCCAGACTTTGGCATGTCTTTTTAACAGATTTGGTTAGGCATGCTTCCTCATCTGAGAATTGCTGCTATTGGGCAAAACAGTCTACAAAAGGTATGAATATTGTCTCATCCACTTGTTTTCCCACTGTATGTTTCCGAAGCTGCACCAAACACTATTTGAACATAAGGGCATCACAGTGCTACGGGTGGTGTTGTTGGTGGTGGTGGTTCGAATAACTGTAGCACAGTGGTGGTTATGATGGTTGGACTGGTAGGGATGACGGTGGTTTAAATGATGGAGTTGATAATAGTGGTTTTAGATTGAAGGCCTTTGACACCCTGTCTGTCCTCTTTTATCTTTTCATTTGTTTGTAGATGAAACATGTCTGGTACAATCTTTGACATTCACATAAAACATTAGTTTTTTTTTGTGTGTGCCGGGAATGGGTGTTCTGGATTCACATAAAAACATAAAAAGCTTACTTTGTAGAGCTTATATAAACAAAACACATTGCTTTTGCTTGTTTCTTGGGATATTTTCCATTTCTCATGAATAATAATGCAACATTTTTACTACTAGGCAAGTTTGGTTGAAGCTGTGAATAATCGTTGAGCCACTTTGCTTTAGTTCTGATTATCATATGATGATGTTACAAGAAGTCAAACCTTTAATGATGCCACCAACTCAGTGCCATTTGACTTTTTTTATTGTCAGTGGAGTGGAAACAGTTAAAGAATAAAAAAAACAAAAGTAAATTCAGTGTATTTCTACTGCTTTTACTCACTGGAGCTGTTTTGGTTACCAGGTAACATCCTGGCTTTTTTTAACTTTGCAACTGCTTGAGCCTCAAATGATTTCCACAGTCGAAGTTTGATCATATTTTGCTGTGTCTCGACTACATGAGTACTATGAAAGGAATGCCTATTGTGCAGCGGCTACAATGCAATATTATTTAAAGTTACTGTATGCTATCTAGCTCGGAGGTTACAGTTGGGTTTGACAGTTACACTCCCTGCTGGAGGATTCTTGAGTTAAACATCAGTGGGTGCAATTATTGTGATGTTTTTTTTTTTTTTTAGGGTTGTGGTGGAGGACTCTGACTGTGAAAGGCTTACGAGCACTCTTCTTGAGAAGTTTCCTGAAGTTAAAGAGGGAAAAGTAGGATTCGTTTTCTGGTGACACACATACAGTGTAGCAAAAACACGCTCGCATTAGATTCAGGTTCTGTTTTTTGAGCTTTTGCCTGTTCAGGACTCACTAACCTTTATGCTTTTTACTTGACTTTACACACACACACCACACAAAACACACACACACAGATAGAGATTGATTCAGTGCATCTCCTTGCTGTTTTATGTAGCTTGCTCCTGTGGAATGATGTCGAGTCTCAAGCACAGCAACAGTTTCCCTGAAAACATTTTTCTCAACATGTTGATTATGTTTCTGGTTTCTCTGATGCTCTCATGTTTTTTTTGTATTATTCCTCACTTGTTTTATCAGCAGTTTTAATGTCTCTAGCTGCACCTAACTTAATTCAGTGGTTTCATTTTTCTGTATCACGTTTGACATTGTTAAGTGGTTGGATAAAAAAAAAAAAAAAACATGAATGAATGAATAAAAGAAAAAACAAAAACAGTACATGTAGGGAGTCATCGGCAGCCTTTAACAGTATGTTTTGCACTAAGTATAGAGTGTTCAAGCTTCATATTAAAAAGAAAACTGTGCGCTTTGCGCTACAATACAATGACATTTGTTACTTTATTTGTAAAAACTTAATAAATAAAAGTTGTTTAAATGCATTCAGTGACTGGACTTTAAATCAGTATAAAGATAGGAATGACATTACATCATGTAGCTCTGCTGTTAATGTTTTAACGTCCAATATGTTCTCTTTTTAACAGGCCTATGGGTCTCGATGCACCAGAGCAGATGGACAGACAGGTACACAGTGACACAGACAGTCAATGCATTTTTGAGATGCGTTTGGAGACTTTAAAGACTTTTCTTGTGAACCATTTAATGGTCTCACATACAGTATAAAGCATAAAAAAACAGGTTTATTATTATTATGAGCGCCTAACAAATGGTTGAAATGTCAACTAATATAAAATGGAATAATACTAAATGTATTGGCAGCAGTTCATAATCAGTTATATTCAATGGGAATGTTCCTACAATACTACCTATATCATTCATTTATATTTCAACAAGGCAATTCAAGTTACATCAGTCTTAACATGGCATTAAAAGAAAAAAACAATATAAAATTATTTTTATTTTATTCATTTTGTCTTCCTTTTTTCTAGACCTGACATAGTGTCAGAATAACTAACCTTTGCCCCAAATGTTCAGCACTACCCCATCATAACAAAATAAGACGGCCAAGTTTGTTTTATCTTCCGTTTTGTTGCAGTACTTTTCTTTTCCACATGGCTGCAGCACTCCTCCAGCCTCCTTTCTGTTATCCAGACCATATTAAACAGCTTCTTGCTTTGGGGCCAATCAGGAAACAACTCGTTGCGAGGTGTGAATCTATGCTTATTATCTGTCACCGTGGATACAATGAAAATAGCATGGTCAGTCCAGAGAAAAAGAGGCCTAAGGAAGGAAGGAAGGGAGGAAGGAAAATGAGACTTACCGGTACATTATAACAATAAATCTTCCATCATGCAGTTGTCCTGCAGTGATATGAATAGTGCACTGTAAAAAATTGCACACTGGGATTGGGATTTTAATTTCAGTGAGCCTTGCCGAACTTGGCATAATGCTCCTGAATATGAATGCATTTGTTTGGATTTTGTTTTTACTTTTACTCGCCCTGGCAATTAAACAAATAGCTGAAAGACATGTAGGACTTACATAGCATGTAATAAGCTTAATTAGCCTGAATATAAAACGCAATATTTTAATACAATTTAAAAAAAGAATTTACAGTGTAGGGCTTGGTTTTCAACCAGCTGTGAGCTGTAAGTGCAGTATTTACAGGTGAACTCACACAAGATGTAAGTTTAGTTTACAGTAATTGCTGTTCTGGTCATGCTTTTTTAATGATTATAAATGTTTCCCTGTTCTATTAGATTCATCGAAGTTCAGTGAGGATGGAGATAAAATGTGAAACCAAACCCACAACTTCACACATACATAAACAGTTTACATCATAAACAGCAAGGTCTCTCATTCCCCTTTCAACACAGACTGGCCGCACATATTTGGCTTCTTTAAGCTTGTGTGTGTAAGCCAATTGAACGAATCTAGATAAGTGCAAGAGGCAGCCACAGAGTGAAAAAATATCACCCACATGCTGTTACATTCTGACTGTGACTACAACCGATGATAGTATGATGCTTTTCTGATTCATGTTTGGCTATTCCTTTTGTTTTTGCTTCCCAGTCTTCCAGGAAACCACGAACATTTAGGGTCCTGTTTGGCTGAGTGGCTAGTGAATTTTGGGAGTTACCCTTCAATGTGGCCTGAGGACAAGAATGGCCCTGCTTACACCAGAAGGTGAATACACACACACACACACACACACACACACACAGACACACACACACACACACACACACACACACACACACTGAAATTATACGTGAACAGTCCACTTGCACAACAAAAAAAAAAAGTCATTGAGCAAATTTTTTATTTTTTTTAAACGTTAACAAGGAGAGCAGATATTAATCAAGAATATGTGAATTAAGCTAGAAAATCATCTTAAATAGGTTTTTTTGTGTGTATGTGTACTGTACTTGTCTCATCCATTTATTCATCCTGTTGTCGTGACCAATTAGTACATCAGAGTGGCCTTTATTTCTACTGCTGCATGAAATGAAAGGACACAAAAGAGAGAGAGAGACAGAGGGAGGGGAGAGAAATGGTAGTGAGGGAGAAAGATAGGGGGGGGGTCTTCAGATGGCATGTGTGTGGGAGAAATACACAGACTGCAGACAGACAGGAAAACCAGTTCCATGCTTAAGTTTATATAAATGTTACAAGAATAAGCTGTAGAAACCATTTTCCTGTATGAATCTATATATGTATAGAATACTTCTAATAGAAATGACAGAAAATGTAAATCTTTTGTCTTAATTTCATGTTTTGTGCTTCTTGCTTCATGTTTTGTGACTCCACAAAGACACTGAACTTGACCTCACCTGTTAAAGTTGCCATGTGTAGTATTTTAGCATCAGTAAGTCATGTAACCTTAGGAGCATGTTTATAATTACCATAAAGACATAAGAGCATGGCTGAGGAGATTGGTATTGGCAAGTCATCAAGCTATATCAGTCTGGATTGACATAACTTAACACATTTCCATCCATGGAGCCGCACCACTAGTGTGGCTAATAAGATAACATAACATTTTAAGCATGACATTCTTGTGAATCTAAATTTTTTTTTATTTTTAAATGCTTTTATATGATGCAAGCATTTAAAAACAAAACAAAAAAACAAACACAACCTTTCTGCATCACTGGTGAACCACAGGGACCACAGATATCAAGTCAGCGTGATCATCACGACGTTACTTTTTAAACACGTTGCAACCAGGTCAAACAGGAAGTGGTCACCGTTCCTCCAGCTTTAACCAAACTTAAAAGATTTAAGACTTTCTCACAATGTCAGATGAAGGAGCAAATAAAAGGCAGTGCATTAAATGATTTCCTCTTCAGTAAAGCAAACAGTAGGACAAACACATACTGAGAAATCTAAGCTATGGAATAAGAAACTGTGGGGTTCCATTTGTGCCAAAATTAAGTAAGTTGAGTTGACAGACAAATGTTGAGCGATGCGAGCAATCGACAGACAGAGACATTGACACATAGACATAGACAGTAAGCTTGTCGATTTAATATGGCACAAATGGAACCACAGATATTTAACCATACTACGCAAATATATGTAATAGTCCACAGTAACAGTCTGTAACAGTCTGCCGTGTAATTTTGTGTGTCGTCACTTTTCAACATCTCCGCTGTCAGTTAAACTGTGTGTGTGTGTGTGTGTGTGTGTGTGTGTGTGTGTGTGTGTGTGTGTGTGTGTGTTGTTGGGTTTAGTTTCAGATATGGGTTGTGGTTAGGAATGTACTTGCTATGGTTGAGATTAGCAGCGAACAAATGTCAATGAGGGCCCTAAAAAGTACAGAAGAAGAGGAACAAAAATGTGGTTTGAAAGCTGAAACTCAGGAGACAGAAAATAAAAACTGTTGTAAAATGTGCTAAATATATCAGATACAGTTAATGAAAATGAGTTCTCTCCGACAGCTATGTGCAGTATGTGTGTATATTTGCATTATGCATGTATTGTATATTCAAGTATACACACTAAACGGTGTTTACTAAACAGCCTTGCATTTTTTTCTTGTCCCAGCCAACACACCTTTGGGATTTAGAATCAAATGTCTGTATAGTTGTGGCTTTAAAGTGATCATCATCTGATAGCAAAAATCCAACATCCAGCTAAGAATGAATCAGTGGCCTCTATTTTCATATCTTTTAACATTTAAAAAAGTCCTACACCTGATGATATTGACTTTTCACATTAAGACGAGTTTTGTTCTTTAACATAGATGCGTCATCCCCTCTTTTTTCCTTTTCTCATTTAATTATTAATTAAATATTAATAATTAATATATTCTTTGCTTTCCCACTACCTTCAGCTACCCTTGAATGAAGCATATAACCTTTAACTGCAGCTGGACTGTGACCAGTGTGGCCCAGGATGCTACTGGAGTGGAACACTTACGTTGACTTGTGATCCGGGTACAGTAAACAAAGGTCAGTGCTGACTTTGCTCAGTGGTTGCACTGGTGGTGATTTAAGGAGCAACTTGTTATTTTCTCTTTTTCTAAATGACTCTTGAGATGGTGAATCAAGGTAAAAGTCATTACCTGTTGTGCTGCTATAATCACAAAGGAGGAGATAAAAAGTGCTCATATTATGCTTTTTGGCATTTTCCCTTTCCTTTATTGTGTTATATATCTTTTTTTGTGCACGTTATAGGTTTACAAAGTGAAAAAGCCCAAAGTCCCCCCCAAAGGGACTTACCATCTCCAACAGAAAACACTGTTAACAAACTGCTCCAAACAGCTCTGTTGTAGTCCAGCCTTTACTTCAGAGACAAACGTGCGTCACTTTGTAACATTGTTATAATGCTCGCCTAGCTGCTAGCGTGGCACACCCTCATACTCTGCAACTGACAAGTTAGCAGTCCTTACCTAGCTACTGCGCATGTGCGACTCCCAACAAAGATGGTACAGAAGTGAGATGCCTCACTCGGTAGCTAAAACAGAGAGAACACACAGGGTGAAAAGAGGAGCTGCAGCAATGTGCAGTACAACAAAAATATGGTGTTTTTTGAAAATTAAACCATGTAAACCTATTCTGGTACAACCTCTAAATACAATTATGAACCTGAAAATGAGCATAATATAAGCACTTTAACTTTGTGCTGCTGCAATTGTAGCTAGTAATGGACTGTTTCGAAAGAGTACAATCCCTAAAATCAGGCTAATGAAAGTAGCAAACTATCATTAAAGAAACTACAGATTCATATTGACATCCAAAATGATGTAGTGTAGTGCATTTTACTGCAAAGTGCATTTTACTGTAAAAAAATATTTGGTTCAAATGGCATAAGATCATTTTAATTCGGCTCTGACATTGACACAAGACACATCCCTCTCTGTGTTTCAACATAAACCACAGAAAAGAAAAAATAATGAGCTGAATGTTAATTTTAAGGGAAAATATACCCCTCCCCTATGCAATATGATGTTGCAACCTTGCCATGTTTAGTGTAATCATGTACTGTAGCTGTGTAAGCGGAGGCTGCAGGTTTGCGCTGGCTGATGTGGGCTCCTGAGCGGAGCCATTACAAGTTCCGGCTGCTGTTTCCTTTGGCATGAGAGCAGCCTTTCTCCTCTCGTCTGTTTACGCAGCCCAGATTAACATGGCACTGAGTTTTAAATCATACACAAGTTTGTCTGCGGACAAAGCGTGTGTGCATTTGTCTGCATACATGTGTATTTCATTACATTACACAAGTGCTTTTCCTGTCCACATGTGGTCACCGTGTGTCTTGGTGCCAGCCTAATGTGTTTGTATGTGTTTTAATAGACTGGAGAAGATGGAGTGTAGCTGAACATAAACAATCACAGTGTATCTCTACCAAAAGGTCACCAGTAACAGACACTTTGTCCTGTCAAAGTGCCCTTGAGCAAGGCACTGCACCTCTACCTGCTGTCACAAAATGTAAGTCAGAGCATCAGGTACTTGAATGTCTTCAATATAAATTTGATTTCATATAGAGAAGTGAGTCTGGGTATACATGTAATAAAAGAAAATGCTAAATGTTCAGTGGTCCGAAACAAAGTATGTAATGTGATGAATTAGACAGAATTTCACTTGCCAAACATTGTAAAACTACAGAAATGCCGTTTTCTCCTCTTTCTAACAGAGGGAACTATTTTACAATTCTTTATCCATTTGCCATGGCAACGGTTACCAGGAAAGAGAAGCTCTCACCATGAGAAATAAACTGAAACTAAAGTTTTTAGAGAGTGAGAGGTGTATGTGTGTTTGTGTGCGTCGGAGAGGAAATGAATGAAAAGAAAAACCAGGGAGACTTGAGTGCAATTTATCCTGATATGAGCTTACAGGTTTCACACAAGCTTTTAATCTGAGTGACCTCAAACCCCCATATTGATTATATAATGATATTACACTGAAAAAGCTTTTGTTTCAAGGAAATAAATGGCATGCATTGCATAGTATCATGTACACTCTTCACAGTGTGCTTTGTGGTTTTTGAACCTGCAGCTTCTTCATTTAAGCAACTTCAAAGTGTGCAGTAAAAGTGAAAATTGGCACCCATAAACATGTTGCTGCCAATCTACTGCAGAAATAAATGAGCACCAGAAATTAAACAAACAGTCTTTTTTAGTTTTGGAGCTAACCTTTAAAGTGCCCATATTATGAAAAAAGAATCACTGGGTGGGTCATTTGCGTTGTTATTTTGTGTCTCTGGTGCTTCCACATGCATACAAACTTGGAAAAAACATCCATGCTGTTTTGAGTGAGATACAGGTTTCTGAATGTGTCCTGCCTTCAGTCTCCGGGTGAGCTGGTCAGAATCTGCAGGGCTTTTTACGCCATTGGCCGAAACAAGGGGGCTAACCAGCCCCATCGTTTTCAATGGCAAAACACCGCTACAACACACACAAGTTCACCATAATCTACAAAAGAACTACTTACATGTCCCTGTTCTGCAGGTATTCCACGCAAAGTTGGAAGTGTGCCCTCCTTTAGAAGAAGTCTCCCGGCTTATCCTGTCTTGTACTGACCGAAGTTAGAGAAACAGCTAGCTAGCTGCTGTGATCCTTACCTAGCTACTGCGCATGTAAGACTCCCAACAAAGATGGTACAGAAGTGAGACGTCTCACTCTGTAGCTAAAACAGAGACCTGAACACAGGGTGAAAAGAAGATCTGCAGCAATGTGCAGTACAACAAAAATATGGTGTTTTTTGAAAATTAAACCATGTAAACCTATTCTGGTACAACCTCAAAATACAATTATGAACCTGAAAATTAGCATAATACGGGCACCTTAACTTTGTGCTGCTGCAATTGTAGCTAGTAATGGACTGTTTCGAAAGAGTACAATCCCTAAAATCAGGCTAATGAAAGTAGCAAACTATCATTAAAGAAACTACAGATTCATATTGACATCCAAAATGATGTAGTGTATTGTAACAGAGGGAATGCATGTTAATCCGCTATCTTCTGATAGCAAGATACACACTTGCATACACAGGTACACATTATCCAAACACATCACAAGTGACAAGCATGAGAGAATGTCCCTAAACTAACATTCGCTAACTGCAAGAAAAACTCAAATCACTCATTTACTGCCCTCTTTTTACTTCCACTCATTAATATATTCTTTGCTTTCCCACTACTTTCAGCTACCCTTGAATGAAGCATGTAACCTGTAACTGCACCTGGACTGCAACCAGTGTGACCAGTGTGGCCCAGGATGCTACTGGAGTGGAACACTTACGTTGACTTGTTGACACAAAAACACACACAGAGGCTTGTTGGCAATCACAACAAAGTGCTTACTCCTGGGGTACAAAGAAATACCAATGTGTCATTCTTGTATCAGAAGGGAAGTACAAAGAATTCATTGGCAGCAGTCAAGGCACCTTAGCTCTTAAAGTGCCCATATTATGAATAAAACTTTTTCTGGGATTTGGGGTGTTATTTTGTGTCTCTGGTGCTTCCGCACGCATATAAACTTTGAAAAAAACAAAACATCCATGCTGTTTTGAGTGAGATACGGGTTTCTCTGGGTGTATCCTGCCTTCACTCTCTGGGTAAGCTGGTCAAAATCGGCAGGGCCGTCTACGTCATTAGCCGAAACATGTGGTGTGTGCTAACCACTTTAGCTAATACCACATCAGCTAGCTGTTCCTCCAACTTCGGTCAGTACAAGGCAGGATTAGCCGGGAGACTTCTTCTAAACGAGGGTGCACTTCCAACCTTGCGTGGAATACCTGCAGACGAGGGACATGTAAGTAGTTCTATACAATTTTATTTTGTAGATTAGGGTGAACTCGTGTGTGTTGTAGCAGTGTTTTGCCATTGAGAACGAGGTGGCTAACCGCTATCAGCGGTAGCTTCTAGCTAGTAGTCCTTACCTAGCTACTGCGCATGTGCGACTCCCAACAAAGATGGAATAGAAGTGTGATACCTCACTCTGTAGCTACAACAGAGAGCTCAACACGCAGGGTGAAAAGAGGAGCTGCAGCAATACAACAAAAATATGTAAAATATATGGTGTTTTTTGAAAATGAAACCATGTAAACCTATTCTGGTACAACCTCAAAATACAATTATGAACCTGAAAATTAGCATAATACAGGCACCTTAACTTTGTGCTGCTGCAATTGTAGCTAGTAATGGACTGTTTCGAAAGGGTACAATCCCTAAAATCAGGCTAATGAAAGTAGCAAACTATCATTAAAGAAACTACAGATTCATATCGACATCCAAAATGATGTAGTGTATTGTAACAGAGGGAATGCATGTTAATCCGCTATCTTCTGATAGCAAGATACACACTTGCATACACACTTGCATACACAGGTACACATTATCCAAACACATTCTCTGCAAGTCACAAGCATGAGAGAATGTCCCTAAACTAATATTCGCTAACTGCAAGAAAAACTCACATCACTCATTTACTGCCCTCTTTTTACTTCCACTCATTTATATTCTTTGCTTTCCCACTACTTTCAGCTACCCTTGAATGAAGCATGTAACCTGTAACTACACCTGGACTGCAACCAGTGTGACCAGTGTGGCCCAGGATGCTACTGGAGTGGAACACTTACGTTGACTTGTGATCCGGGTACAGTAAATAAAGGTCAGTGCTGACTTTGCTCAGTGGTTTCTCTGCAGCACTGGTGGTGATTTAAGGAACAACTTGTTATTTTCTCTTTTTCTAAATGACTCTGAGATGGTGACTCAGGTTTTTGGTGGTCAAGTGTGCTTGATTAACACACACACACACACACACACACACACACACACACACACACACACACACACACACACACACACACACACACACACACACACATCAGAGTCTAGAAACTGATTGTGTCGTCTGCCAGTCTGTATTAAGTATGTGATTGTGTTTTTGTGAGCATGTCTACAGCATCTATACATGCCAAAATACAGTGTGCATGATGAGATGTTAGTAGCACTTGATTAGTAAACTCTGGGCAAGCTGTATTTTTACAGGTGTGTGTGTGTGGGTGTGGTTGTGTGGTTGTTTTATGGCCCTGAGAACTTTTAAGATACAATCTGGCCTTGACCAGTAGACTTTGCTATTATAAACCTGTTCCTTATTACAGACAGAGGGACATTGTAGGTTGTGTGTGTGTGTTTGTGTGTGTGTGCGGGTGCGTGTGCGCGTGCGCACGTGTGTGTGGGCGGTGTACTATCAGTAATTGCATATGCAGTCTGCAAGCAGAGTGCAGTTTGTCTGATGTGACACAGTGAGCTCTGTGGTTAATGTAGTGATCTGTACATTAGATACTGTGATCACTTGAAAATGCAAGTTGGCTCTAAAGTGATAACACACAAACGCATACACACACACAAACACACGCACGCATGTACGCACGCACACATACACACACACTCCACAGTAAAAGCACTCAGTGTAATGTCCAGTGTTTTGCTGTTGTATTGGTTTGGCTATGACTTATTTCACTATGAATTAAACATGATGGGAGTCCAATCTGCTGACAACAAAGACTCCCAATGTCTTTAAACCTGCTGACAAAGCTCCCTCTAATCTGCACTAACAAGTCACGTCCAGGCTGGAGTTTGACTTGAGGAGGAGACTTTCTTTCTATAGCTAGTCTTTTTAGCCATGGGAGCAGCTATGGTTCAGTACCTGCCACAAACCCAGCTGGACATCACGTGCAGTGTGCCTTCTCTTTGTTCATATATCAGTACAATAACATTACATTTTACTCAGTAAAATAGAATTTAGTTTTTGGCTATTTTTGTGTTGTTGCGTTTACCTGCAGAAGTATTTTTAATTTGAGGACCCTCACCAATCACCCTGCCAAAACCTCTTGCTACCTCTTTGCCACCCCATGCAAAGTTTTCTAGATCTGCCTCTGAAAGTAGCATAAAGCAGAAATACTCAAGTTCAAGTAGCCTATCTTAAAATTAAATTTCAGTACTTGAGTAGTTGAATACAAACTATGAAGTAGCAGAGTGTCAAAGCCCTAAAAAAAAAAGAACATCAGCATTTCATGCATGTTTAAGGGTGGTGACGGCGCGGTGGATATGACACATGCCTTTGGTGTGGGAGACCTGGGTTTGATTCCCACTGCGATACATTAACCAATGTGTCCCCGAGCAAGGCACTTAACCCCTAGTTGCTTCAGAGGTGTGCGACCTCTGACGTGCTGTATATATAGCAATTGTAAGTCGCTTTGAATAAAAGCGTCAGCTAAATGACATGTAATGTTGTATTATGTACTGCGTATTATAATAATATCATACTTTAACACTAAACCACTAACAACATAGGCTACATCTCGCACCCACCGACCCCTGCACACAAAGCTGCTTCCTGTTCACACACACACACACACACACACACACACACACACACACACACACACACACACACACACACACACACACACACAATCATTCTCGATTGCAATAGCAATGTTGCCACAGCATCAGAGTTACAATGTATCCAAATATACGGACAGTACATCTCTCTCTCTCTCTCTCTCTCTCTCTCTCTCTCTCTCTCTCTCTCTCGCTCTCTCTCTCTCTCTCTCTCTTTACGTTTCTCACTTCCTCCATCTCTCTCTCTCTGACGCTCGCGGAGAGTCCTGGAAGCCGCGCTGACAGCTCGCAGCTCACGCGGGTCCAGGTCCACATATCGGATCTTTTCAGCAGAACGTGCGCAGCCCTCGCGCGCTGTTATCTGCGCTAAAGAGCTGCGACTGTGGACTGTTGACAACCGTGTAGGAGTTATTTTTGGCTTTTTTTGTGCTGGATTTAAACATATAGAACACTTGCTATTACAGGGGGCGAGGGAGACTTCTGAAAAAGTGAGTATACTGTATGAAAATCGATGAACTCGGTCCCAACTTGAGAAAAGCAACTGTCCTCTCGTCAGTTTTATAGGCTACTGATGGAAGAATACATATATTTAAGCTTTAAGCTATTACCATAACATACTATCTTATGTTTGACTTAGATTCCTAAAAGTAACAGCTTCCATTTTTACTCCATATGGGATTATGATTTGTCCTATGAAGAATTTCCTCTCCTCCTATACAGTGTTATTATGGCTATCTTCATGCACTACACTCCAGGATTTCTGTGCATTACATAATTTGAAAATGTTGTATTGCACACTGGTTAGCCCACAGGTAGCCACGAAGCACACTTGAAGACTGTTGTCAGGGTAGGATAGCTGTGAAAAACAGACAGACTCCAACTTGTGGTTTGGTTTTCTGCCAGAGGCTGGTACAGCAGACAAACCTGCTGCAAGACACAGACAGCACTTACTTTAGCACTTGTCTGGTGCATGGTGGTAATTTCCCTGTTTGCTGCCTCTGTGTGTGTGTGTGTGTGTGTGTGTGTGTGTGTGTGTGTGTGTGTGTGTGTGTCTTAAAGCAGATTATGGTTGTTATTTTTTAGCAGTGGAGTCACTGATATCTACTTATAATGTAAACTGTCTCCTGCTTTACGTACTGATTTAATTCCCTGGACTGCTCATGAAAACTAGCCAGAAGCTTTATGAGAAGCAAGCTCAACCTCCTCATAACCACAACCCATGAAACTACAGTAGAGCCAATTAAACCACACTAAAGGGTGGCATAAGAAAGAGTTAGTCAGAGACAGGCAGCAGGACACGCAGCAGCACGGCATGTGTGTCATTCAATCCAAAGACATTGCCCTCTGCAGAGCCAAAGGTGATCTATCTACACAAATGGCTATAATATCATGTACTTTTTTTTGCCATCCGCAAACACCACATATTTCTTGAAAGTGGTGCTTTTCTGGTCTCAAATCAGCTTCTTCTGCAGAATCCTGATCAAGTGAGCACACTGGTCAAGACAAATGTGTCTCACAGATAAATTACAAAGAAAAAGAAAGAAGAAAAAGAATATATATACATACACATATGGTTTGTCTAGGTCATGTTATAACCATGTATAACTGTAGCTACCAGGCAACAGAAGGTCATGGTTTATATTGCATAGCGACAAATACAACCAGGAAGTAAGGCCTGAACCACTGGAGAGTCATTACTACCCAAGCAGACAAATGCATTACAGTTTTCATCTAAACAGACTGTGATTACCCTGATCATGACCTCAACTTCACCAAGGCCCTCATACAGTATCTCAACCCCACCCACAGTACATTTGAAAATAAAAAAAGGTTTTAACACTTGCAAGAGTGATGAAAGTCTAAAAACGTCGCTGGAACTGTAAAGTAATTCACTGACACTTTAATGTTTGCAGATTGTATCAATGTCATTACAAGGCTGTGGAACAAAGAAAATAAAGAGCAACCATGTTGTTTTGGTTAATACAGTGATACAAGTCAGGTGGAAGCCTCAGCTTTACCCTGTTTGGCCCTGTACTACAAGCCTGACTGATATGTGTTTGTCACTCTATCTGTGTGTGTGTCTGTGTGTGTGTGTGTGTGTGTGAGAGAGAGAGAGAGAGAGAGAGAGAGAGTAAGTAGGGGTTTTTGAGTTTGTGGTAGGATCAAATATCTGTCTCAACCACATTACTGTAATTTGATTAGAATATGGTGTGCGTGAGTAGAGACACCTGTCCGTCTATCTGTATTGACTTAGTACTGCTGTATTTTACTGCAACAGTTACAGAGCACAATGCATCTTCTCAAATATTTTATATGTGTAGTATTTTGGGGGCATTTCGTCTTTTTTAATAATGGCAGTCGAGAGAGAGAGAGAGAGAGAGAGAGAGAGAGAGAGAGAGAGAGAGAGAGAGAGAGAGAGAGAGAGAGAGAGAGAGAGAGAGAGAGAGAGAGAGAGAGAGAGAGAGAGAGAGAGAGAGAGAGAGAGAGAGAGAGAGAGAGAGAGAGAGAGAGAGAGAGAGAGAGAGAGCGAGAGCTAGCTTCTGGTATGACATGCAACAACAGACTGGTTTATATATGGCACTTTCTACCGGTCAGTTTTTGTTCCTACCCTCACCTATGGTCATGAAGGCTGGGTCATGACCGAAAGAATGAGATCCAGGGTTCAAGCAGTTGAAATGGGTTTCCTCAGGAGGGTGGCTGGCGCCTCCCTTAGAGATAGGGTGAGAAGCTCAGTCATCTGTGATGAGCTCGGAATAGAGCCGCTGTTCCTTCGCGTCGAAAGGAGGCACGTCCAGCTGGGAGGAGGCCTCGGGGAAGACCCAGGACTAGGTGGAGGGATTATATCTCCAACCTGGCCTGGGAACGCTTCGGGATCCCCCAGTCGGAGCTGGTTAATGTGGCTCGGGAAAGGGAAGTTTGGGGTCCCCTGCTGGAGCTGGTCCCCCGCCCCCTCCCCCCTCCGACCCGACTCCGGATAAGCGGACGAAGATGGATGGATGGATGGATGGATGGACTTTCTAAACCACTAGGACATCCCAGCATCTCATATTTTACCAACAGGGAGAATGCTATAAACTGTCTGATTGTCTTTAAAAACTCTTTTGTGCAATTAAGGCAGCTTTCACATCATAGTGAAGGCATGTGGTTTTGTTCATAGCAAAATTAGACTCAGATCTCAGTGAAAATTGGTGCAGTCTATGTGTTGCTTTCAGCCTACCCAGGTCAGATCTGTGGAGGTATAGGTGCATTTGTCTTTGTCCTAGTGCTTTTTTTGATACTTTAACTGGGAGTCGCCAAAGTTAGACATTTTCAAATGCTGCATATTTTTTTTTCTTAAAATACGCAGTGAACATGTAATATTGTTTTTTACAGTAGACATGTTGACTTGTCATGGTAGGAAAAGCACAGGTGTCACTAATAACATTAACAATGTCTCTGCTCTATTCAAATGCCCCAGTAAGCCGTGACAGAGACAATGAGCCTGAAACTACAGCAGCTAAATCAAATTATTCATTGTTATTGTTTACACCTGTGCTTTACCTGCTGTGACATGTCAAAACATGTCAGAAGGCCAATTCACCTAGGTTACAAACTAGAAAATCAACTCAACTTAACAAAAACAAACAAAGGTGTTTTTCTTCAGGTAATTTAGTTTGAGGTCAGATGATGTTCTCTACCACTAATTCAGCTTGTTTCCTTTTTCAGATGCTGATTTGTCGTTAGTGGTTGTAGTGCGGTTCACGGTCACAGCTGTCTGCCAAGGCTAACATGGAACGAGAGGGCTCGTTGAGGAGGTAGGAGCACGCACGCACGCACGCACGCACGCACGCACACACGCGCACCCACACACACACACACACACACACACACACACACACACACACACACACACACACACACACACACACACACACACACACACACACACACACACACACACACACACACACACACACACACACCAGCCAGCCAGCCAGCCAGCAGGTTTCATTCAGAGTTTCACTGCAGCTCCAATACTTTTTCTTTTCCTTTTTCTCTCTTTGTACCCCGTCAAAGGTAGATGAAAGTGAAACACACACACACACACACACACACACACACACACACACACACACACATACACTCACACATTCCTGAATGACCTCATTCATTCTTTCATTCATGCAAACATCCCCCTTATCCTCCTTTGTTTAGTAATTAGACCGCAGCATTTTCTCTCACAACTCTTACTGTTGTTTCAGAGCCAAAAACAAAAAAGTATCTAACTTCCGGGTTAAATCAGTACATTGTTCTTTAAATTACATAAATGTAGAAATCTATCCCTTTTATTCATCAGCAGTGTGCTTTTATTTTTTGTTACAACTCAGTGTTTAGTCTCTCTGTATCTTCTGCGTCTTTTAAAAAAAATGCATCCTCCATCCTTCAGGAGAAAACATTTGAGTTTTGAGTGGATTAAGTGCACAACATTGCACCTTTTCTGAGAGAATTTGGAAATTCATCCTCACTTTGACGCAAACTGTGTGTGTGTGTGTGTGTGTGTGTGTGTGTGTGTGTGTGTGTGTGTGTGTGTGTGTGTGTGTGTGTGTGTGCCCCTACGGCTCCTGTTTCTCACACTGACCTATTTATGTGGAACTACGATCCAGGTTGACAGAGAGAACTAAAACACACACACACACACACACACACACACACACACACACACACACACACACCCCCCCTTCTCTTCCTTCCCTGCCATATTCTTTTTCATGGTTCTGATTTTCCATTCTCTTTTCCACTTTCTACCTTTCATTTTAGCCCCTTCTTTTTCTCTTTTTTGTGTCCAAAACTGCAGCTTGACTGTTAAATTCAATTATTTTTAATTTCAAATATGTAAACAATGTCTGTTGGGCATGGATCAATGTGATGAATGAAGATAGTTAATCGGGCCCACATGTGATAATAGCTTGAATACAACTTCTGTTTACATCTGTCCTGGGCCCTACACAGACAGAAAAATAGGTGGAGGAGGAAGTGAAATGTGTCACATTTAAATCTTTCCCCACCCTCTTGGCAGCTCTTGAACCTCAAAGGGTTTCTTTGTTCGCCTGGCACAAAAGCTTACAGGGTCACACGGTCACTGACTGGCACAGACTGGCAAAGGGAGAAAGAGTGAAGAGGATAGAGAAGAAACCATTAAGGTAGAAGAAGAAGGGAGAAGTGAAAGGGAGAGAAATAAAACAAAAGAGAAAAATAACAAAAAAGGGCATGTGAAAGAGTGAGAGAGACCAATGAGGACAGAGACACTTTTTTCTCCTCTACCATCTTCATCCTTTCTTTCATCTACTTCTCATTCTGCTCAGTGGGACACACACTTATGGAGTGGGGATATGTGGTACCTTTTCAGTTACTGGAGTAAGTACATACACACGTGTGTGTGTGTGTGTGTGTGTGTGTGAGTGTGTGTGTGTGTGTGTGTGTGTGTGTGTGTGTGTGTGTGTGTGTGTGTGTGTGTGTGTGTGTGTGTGTGTGTGTGTGTAGTTAGGTTTAGTTGTTTGAATGAAGGTGAAAGTCTTTTTCATTCGTTGGACAGAGACAATGCAGCAGTAATATATGTAGAACTGGAGTTTGCCATGTGTGTATACTTGCATGCATATATACAGTACATGTATAATAGAAATATACATGCACACATATGCTGCACATACCTGTAGGAGAGAACTTTTTTTCATTAACTGTACCTGACCTATTTAGCAGTTTTACACTAGTTTCATTTTCCATCTCCTGAGTTTCAGCTTTCAAATCACATTTTTGTATTTTTGTTCCTCTTCTTTTGTACTTTTTAGGGCCCTTATTGACATACGTTCACTGCTAATCTTAACCATAACAAGTACATTGCTAATTTTTTTTGAAGAAGTGAGCACATGCCAAAATGTCCTCACTTTCCCTTTCCAAATACTGTATGTCCTCACTGTCAGTCTAAATCTCACATACGCACACATACGAGTGCACACGCACACACACACACACACACAAACTCTCAAATTTTTTTTTTCTGCTGATTTTTACAAGTGTTTTGTATTTTATCTGATTAGTATGGTGCCTTGATTGTTGACATCCAGTAGCATAGACAGATTTGAATAGATTTGGAAATCCACTGTACTTACTTCTCACTAACAAAAACATTCAGCTTTTGAGGAATTGAAAACATTATTGTCATTATTGTTAATGCTTTATGTACTTTAACTGGGTTCCACTAGCATATGTGGAAAGTAGGGCTCCAACTAATGATTATTTTCATGTTCCATTAATCTGTCGATTATTCAATTAGCTGTTTAGTCTATACAATGTCAGAAAATTGTTAAAAATGTTGATCAGTGTTTCCCAAAGTCCAAGATAACATCCTTACATGTCTTCTTTTGTCCACAACTGAAAGATATTCACTTTACTGTCACAGTGAAGTGAAGAAACTAGAAAATATTCACATTTAAGAAGCTGGAATCAGAGAATTTCACAGTTCTTTTCATAAAAAATGACTCCAAGTGATCAATCAATTATCAAAACAGTTGGTGATAAATTTAATAGTTGACAACTTATTGATTATTCAATAATCTTTGCGACTCTATTGGAAAGTGGACTTGGCTCCACCAGTATCCATCCAGTACCACAGTGGACTGCAGTTCCTGCTTATAATTATTTCTCTCCTTCTGTCTTTTGGATTTTCAAGAAGTCTCCACAGCAAGCTGAGGTTGGGCAGCAACTCGTCCTCCAGTCTGACCGACCTCTCGCAGGCAAAATCCCAAGGAGGAGGAGGAGGGGATAAGGGAGGAACAACTGGAGGACTGGCTGAGGAGTGCAGCAGGGACAGAGGGACCCAGCAGAGGAGGGCCGGGACCAACGCCACCTGGAACAGGTTAGTGCGTCTAAAGTTTGAGCCATGTTGGTTTACTTGTCATATTTGAATGAATGTGAATATATGTATTTTTTGCACTCAAGCTGCCATGCCTGTATGTTTACACACACGGGCATGTATTTGTGTGTGTGCGCCTTTTTTCACCATTTTTTTCTTTCTTTTTTACACACGAACACACATGCATTGCTCATAAGCATCAACTCTTTCTGTCTCTCTTCCCTAAGGGGCCATCATCTATCTCTTTTTATCTCCATCCACCTCTCACTCCTCTTTTCATCTCATTCTGATTCTGCCTCATAGAGCCTTTTCTTCTTTGGCCCCCCCCCCCCCTCTCTCTCTTTTCTCTGGTTATTTGTATGGTGTTTCAGCTTTATTTGACACTAGACAGAAGAGAGTGGAAAACAGGAGCACTTGCTGGAGGGTTGGAGGGGGAGTTCTGCATGAACAGCATGAGCTGGACTGGAACATACAGTGAAACAAGTTCATGCCACCTCATTTTTCTTTTCTTCTCCTTAGTGGCTCCACAAATCTACAATGTATCTCACTTTTAGGGAGTTTTAAGGAATGGAAATCATAAAACTATTTTCTTTTTTGTGTGAAATGGTGCCTCATGCAGCAACTACTGTAGTCATGTAATGGTCATGCATATTGTTGATTAATTGAATATTATTCTATTGTTCTACGCATCAGTCTTTGTGAATGTGTCCACTAAATGCTTCTGTGTGTGTTTCTTCTCAGCATCCACAACGCAGTGATATCAGTTTTCCAGAGGAAGGATCTGGGGGGAAATGAACTCTACGCTTTGAATGAAGGTGTCAGGTTAGCTTTCTGTCTCTTTGTGTTTTATTTTTTTCTGTTTTTCTGACTCTCTCGCTGACTTTCACACAAGCACGGTTAATGTTGTGCTTGAGCTGGTTTGTATTTTAGGGAGAAATTTGACAAATTATAGTGTTTTACTCTGTAATTTCCCACACACAATGGCAGCTTCAGCATGCTAAATTTAGTCTTTACTGACACAATAACACATGGCTAGCAACAGATTTTTGTTTTTGCATCACTCTCTACTGCTTTTTTTCTCTCCTGCGGTTCTCGGCTGCCTGCTTTCCAATGAATCCCCCCCCCCCCCCACACACCCAAAAAAAATGCACAGGTCGAGGTTACGGAGGGGTCACTGCTGTGGGTTTAATTACAGTTTGGCTGAGGGCAGTTGAGACAGGGCTGTCAAAACTGACTCCAGTCATGTACAGTAAATATTACACTGCACACATACATAAATACTGCACCTACTGTACCCTAACACTTACTCGAGCTGTTGTATCTATGTAATTAAACAATGTGAACATTACATTGTAGAAGCGTATCAGTAGTCGTGACAAAGATTAGATAAAGATTAAAAGTCACATTTTCTCTTCCTTTAATAACTAATCTCTACCCTTGTTAACAGTTCAAATGTAAAATCCTGTTGCTGAACTGTCCAGATGTTGCCATAACCTTTTGTTTTCAGTGTGCACATCTTTTCTCATTTCCTGAGTCTGCTGCTGTTTAAACACTGTAGCTTTCCAGTGAACAAGAACTAATTAGTTTTGGTTCATGTTTAGGAGGTATTACTGATGGTGTGTCTGCATACAGTATGTATGCACTCATATTCACTCATATTTTTTTGCAGGCAGCTGCTGAAGACGGAGCTGGGCTCTTTCTTCACTGAGTACCTTCAGAACCAGCTGCTCACTAAAGGCATGGTGATACTGAGAGACAAGATCCGCTTCTATGAAGGTCAGCGCGCACACACACACACACACACACACACACACACACACACACACACACACACACACACACACACACACACACACACACACACACACACACACACTCCCACACTCACTCTGACTACAATAGAATAGATTTCTGTTTTTCTTATTATATATTCTGCTAATACACTGCATATATCTATATTATTCTATTATAATGTCACTGCTACTACATTGCACATGTTGTTCATACATTGTTCATATTACATAGCCATATTTATTCTGCTCTTATAACACTGCAATATATTTCTTGACCTGTCTATACTTGAATATCACATTGCACCTTTCTGCTTTTTTTTGCACTTCTGGTTGGACGCAAACTGCATTTCGTTGTCTTTGTACTTGTACACTGCACAATGACAATAAAGTTTAATCTAATCTAAAAAGAAATTTCAGTGCTGTCATCACAGCAACCAGACAGAAAGTGATGCTTTATGTGAATTACACAACATCCAGTCAAAGTGAGAAATTAAGACAAACCACTGCGCTGAAATACAGTGACTCACATACCCATTGTTCTGGTTCTCTGGTGTGTGTGTGTGTGTGTCTGTGTGTGTCTGTCTGTCTGTCTGTCTGTCTGGCTTCAAGAATATCTAGTCATTCTCAGGGCTAGAAAGCATCAGAAGTTTTACTTTACAATTACATGCTCTGTCGTGTTCAACATTTCCGACATGTAGGATTTGCATGGAAATAAGAACACCAACAACCTCTGCAACGAGAACAAACCACACAAAGTTCTCAGATAACGTGATGCCGAGATTTTCCCAAAATATTGTAGGACATTATCTTTTGTTGACTGAGTGTGCCAGACAGTTTTGTTGCTGTAATGTCTTTGACGTTGTCGTGATTGGTTGTTTGTCTTCATGCTTGTGTGCTATAGGTCAGAAGTTGCTGGACTCCCTGGCTGACACATGGGACTTCTTCTTCTGTGATGTTCTGTCCATGCTGCAGGCCATCTTCTATCCTGTACAGGTACACACACACACACACACACACACACACACACACACACACACACACACACACACACACACAGCCATACACACACTCACATGCTCATATTCCCCTTACAAAACTGTGTCTCGACGTGCGTGTGTGTGTGTGTGTGTGTGTGTGTGTGTGTGTGTGTGTGTGTGTGTGTGTGTGTGTGTGTGTGTGTGTGTGTGTGTGTGTGTGTGTGTGTGTGTGTGTGTGTGTGTGTGTGTGTGTGTGTCCTCAGGGTAAGGAGCCATCAGTGCGTCAATTGGCTCTCCTCCACTTCAGGAACTTCATCACCCTCAACCTGAAACTGGACGAAGCTCTGTCTCGACCCCGAGCCAGAGTTCCCCCTTCCATCATACAGATGCTGCTAATTTTACAGGTAGACACAAACACTTTCTTTATCATTTCCTTTTCTTTTTCACCCACTTTGTATTACAATCTCTCACGCTGTCTCCACACTCACCCTTAAACACATGGCTTGCACAGACATGACTGTTGTAGGGTTGGGGAAGAGGGTAAGTGACAACAGATGGAGGATCAGAGGGTACAGAGATCTGTCGACTTTTTTTTTCTTGCAAAGGGATCCCACAGGAAGTAATCTCAATGTGAACACAGAGCACAGTCGTCTTCCCATGACCACTCAGTACCCTCCGCACCCTGCCTGTGTCTGTGTCAATGTTTGTCTGTGCAAATTATTCATGTGTACACTGTCCTTTAAGACCATTATGTCCTCACAAAAAGAGGGAGAAAAAAAACAGCCAAGTCAATTATGATGACAGTGTTTCAGAGCTTATTAGCAAAAACTTGTTGAAGCAAAGGGTCAAAGGAGTATGTGAAATGTTCGTCTTATCTGCGAAGCGATGAGAGTATAGATATTGATGTGTCCCTGTGGATAATTGGCTTCAGTTCATAAACATTTCAAAATAAACTATAGTGAGTAACAGTAGGCAACTGAAAGTAAGAAGCCTGACCTTTAGATTTTTAAGTTAAACTTTTAACAATTTTTAATTTATTTGGCTGAACTAGATGTATTTGATTTACTTATTCATCCACTGTGCAGCTATTTGTAGTTATTTATCCATTACCTTCACTTCCCGTGGAACAGGAAGAGAGTTGTTTACTTGTCATTTAACAGCGGTGTTGCTGTATTCTTAATGCAGACAACACTTACTGGATTTTCAAATTAAGATGCTGCTCATTTCACAAGATTCACACCAGCTTTTTTTTGTCATTGTCGATGAAATGCATATTTTACTATTGAAGGATGCATGGATAATTTAGCTTCTTCTCCTGAGGGGTTCAAGGCAGTGGTCAGGACTCCCATGACGGGCTGCAAGACGATTTAAGAAACGATAGAAACACAATTCTGCTACACAATATTATGTTTCTTTTTTGGCCCTTTCTCTAATCTTTATTTTTTTTATTGTATAATAATATTTACAATACTATTCACAAGATGTAAGATGTGGGTCAGAGAGTGAATGCAACTGGATTAAGTGTGTTCTCAAGTGTGTCTGGGGGTTTGAACCGTGTGACTGTTCCTGTGTGGGTTACTTTCGACATCGTTGTAGTGACTCATTGACCCAAATCGCCTGCTTCCGATGGAGAAAACAGGATATATTTATTTCCCTGTTTTAATTCGTCTTTTTTGTTGTTGCCCACAACGAATCAACAGGTAGAGCTGAAGATATAAAAGCAGACAGGAAAGCAGGGCAGCTAAGACAAGAGGTTGAGTGTAGGGGAGATACAATTCAGCACTGAATGTTTGCTGTTTTTTGTGACTACTTCTTTCATCTGTTAGTAATTTCTCTTTCATTCTGTGGCGCCAATTCGCTGACGTCTGCTCTATTTATGTGGCTTTTTTTTTCTGTGCTGTGGTTTTGATGCATATGCTCAATAATTCAGAGAACTGAAACTCGATTGATCTCTCCTTTTGTCATTTGAAGACGTTGGATTAAAGCCTGGGCTCACACCTCTCAGCGTGAAACAAAAAGTAGGTCTTAAGTTTATCAAAATTGTAGAGGCAATTTAAACTGAATCCTAGTTTTACGCAAACAAAAAGCCTGAACCTTTCAAACAGAAAAGCTCGTTATTCTTAATGGCTCTGAGTTCGTAAAACAGCACCATATTGATTCCCATTGATTACCGTATGAAGGTTTGCCACGGATCTACTTAAAAACACATCAAGTGCACAGTGGTTTGAGCCTCGCAGCAAAGCTGTAATGCCTGTGTTTCCTGGCGACAGTGGAGATACAAGCACTTGGCCCGCGTGAAACAAGAGGACCCATTTGCTATAAACAGAGCAACGAGGGCTCCACATATGCAGAGTGGATGCACGGTGAAGCTGGATGCGTGCAAAGTTGCAAGCAAACACCCCCTTTATTCCTATTAAGGAAATGCTGATGCAGCTTTTCATGTTCCCAGTTTGTAGAGTTCTGTGTTGACCTAAAACCGAGACCCATACCTGGCCCGCACTCCTTTAAAGCTACTCTAATCAATATTTTTTATATCAACAATGAATCAAATTACAATGTAATGTGAAAGTAGTCCCTCGTAGTAACGATCCACAAAGCATTATCTTTGCGGCGGGTTACATTATTAAAGTTGACATCCATTGGTCACTTTCCTCACAGAAATTCTGCCTATATTTGTTTTGTCTGAATCTCTCTATCTAAAGTGAGCAATGCTGTTGATGTTCATATCTGGGTATGTTTATACATGTTTATACAAGTCGTAAGATTTGGACCCAATTCACTCAACACTCTCAGCTTATTTATTCATGTTGTCTTCCGGCCGGGTCCTACTATCCACTGTCACCCCATTATGTTTAAACAATATTAAAATTCAGCTACCTTCTCAGAGATCGTTGATTCTACTCACAGTAACTGGCAGAGTGTTTGATAAAAACACCGAAAGCCAATTTAAACTTTCTTTCTCTTTCCCCTGGGATTTTCTTCATAGCTTTTAAAGTTTCCGTTACCACTGGCCAACAAGCAGCAATTACTGGCATTACACACATACTGGCTAACTAGTGTTTGTGTGTGTTTGTGTGTGTGTGTGTGTGTGTGTGTGTGTGTGTGTGTGTCTGATGCAGGGAGTCCATGAATCTAAAGGTGTAACTGACGACTACCTTCGTCTGGAGTCTCTCATCCAGAAGGTGGTCTCTCCCTACCTCGGGACTCATGGGTTATATTCCAGAGATGGAACTTCCAATTCACGCTGCTATTCCTGCCTATTAGGTATGTGCGTGTATATGTGTGTACAAGTGCCATGGTCTCTTCAAGTGTTTGTGTTTTCTTGTACTTGTACTCTGTGGTGTGTTTTCAATTCTAAAGTAATCCAAATTCTAAAGCAATCTTTCTCTACTTCTAACTCTCCCTTTCTCTCTCTCTCTCTCCAGAAAAGCGTTTGCATCGCTCCTGGTCCTCCAAACCAAGCAGCTCGCCCATCCCCAAGAACCCAGTGGTACGCTCTAAGAGCTACAACGTTCCCATGCTGACCCCTGTGGTGGAGTACGACGTCGACAACTCCACGGGAGGTGGCACGGGTATCAGACGACACTCCGTCTCGGAGGTGACTTCCTGCTTGGAGGAGAGCAGCTCTTTGGATGAATCCACGACCACTGCCACCAACAACACCAGCACATCCAGCCTCGCCAACCGCTCTCCAGCTTCCACAGTCTCTGCTGCACTTTCAGGTACGGCTACGCGGTAATAAAAAAAATACAACAAATCATTGACCGCATCAACTTTTAAGATTCCAAGAGGCTATTGTTTCTGGTGGGATCAATATTTCAGGTGATGTTTTTAACGTAATGTGTTTCTGTTTTAGTTTACGACTGAACATCACGCAAACTGATCATCAATTTGTGTCTCTTAAACATCTACTGTCCTCTGTACAGACACCGTGAACTCCAGCCAGGACCCCGGACCCGGAGTCGCTGACAGCCCCGCAGGTCCCCACCCTCTCCAGCCACAGACTCACTCCTCCTGCATCCTCCCAGAGCCTTCCCGAGGCCACAACACTCACTGCACAGGCTCGCTAGTGTCAGACTCCCCCGCATCCTCTACGGTGCTGGCTCAAGACACGAGCTCCAGTCCCAGTCTTTCGTCCAGTCCGGAGCTCATGATGGACAACGTCCCGGAGTTTTTGGACTCAGAGCCGGAGCACGACGGCATCTTCCTGGACTTCTCACGGCACTCTTCTGGAGGGTCAGACCCACAGCAGGGACAACAGCAGGCATAAGTGTGGCGTGACACACACGCATACGCACATCTAAGGAGATCCACACGGATTCGGGGACGTGTGCAAACAATGCTGAGCCATGACGATATTCCTTACACCCTGTGGCACCTCCTGCTGTTTGAGACTCTAGCTCATCATGGATCCTTTCAAACTAAATTATTTTTTTAGTAGATGTGGTTGCCCATCCCTAGAAACAAGTCTAACCTCATGCTGTCTGTTAAAAAGATCAATTTGGCCTTTTTTTCATCTGCACTGGCCTCTCTGGGAAGCTTTAATCACATAAATCACTCCTCTGCTCTCTCAGAGGTGATTGTCCCATTTTCTCTTATGAATGAAAACTTGGAAAAATACATAGAGCCAGTAATGATAACATATCCCAGAGGCAGGTGCGCATGCTGAAAAATGAAATTGTTTTACCAATGGTAAATATATCTTCATGAGTAGGGCTATTGAATAGCTTTGCCTGTCAAATTCAAACTTCTTTTTTTTTTTTTAAACATTTCAAATATAAAAGAAACTCCAGTTTGACCAATGATGCTTCTAAATTGTTGGTTGAACTTCAACTTATTTTTTATGAATTGATGATTAAAATGTTAATTCCAGTTTTGCACTCTGTCTTGCGTTAAATCTAAGATTAATCGATCGATTCATCCTTCTGAAAGGTAGTTTTGATAATGAATTGGTGTTTGCAGCGTGCCAAGAGGATAACAGCCTTCTTCCAAACATTGTTTTGACTGTATTCAACTGTTTTTAAGCCTTGGACCTTTTCCTGCCACTTCCTGTTTAATCCAAATTATCACTGAAAGTCCCCTCTGCGTCAGCTCAGAGGGTGTGAGTCAGTGATTCAGTCGGTGTCTTCAAGTAAATATTAGGGGACTTTTTCATATGAAAATGTTTTTAGTCAAAATCTAACTGAACTGATTGTGTTGACAAATTCCTCTATGAGGGACAAGGAGACAGTTTTAATTTGGTTAGTTAAAGTTATTCAGATGTTAATCAAAGACGATATTTTCCCAGGTACATACAGGGCCTTTCCCACTGCTAATGTTTAACCAGAGACTAACATCTTATCTCAGCTCTTCTCACGCTGTATTGGTATCCACTTAAAACAGCAGAAAGCCACGTGTAAAGACTCTGTCATGCAACTGCAGTATGTTCTTACTCCCAAGTCTGTCTAAACAGGAACAAACTAGCTGTGATTTGAGTTTTCCTTGTTTACACATCTGGAAGAAAATTCCACCCAGGCCACAATCTTTTTTTTTTATGAACGAATGCAGCCTTTAAAGAGGATGTGTGCCAATTTAATGTTTCTTTTCTGATTCTGATCAGTGAGATCAGTGTGGCTTAGGAAATACTCAAACGGGCCGTTTCATTCTAAAAACATATCCTCTCATCGCTGCTTACTAATGACATCATCGTCAACCTACCTACATAATGGCAACATTTAGTTTTTGTAGATACTAGGAACTATTTTGGATGAAAACCATAATAACTGTATTTCTCTGCATAAGCACATTGTTTGTTGTAAAATCCCCAAACATTAATTTTTAACCAGTAATATCAGTCAATATTTTGGTTTAGGTTCATATTTTTAAATGGAAAATGAGAAAACCTTGCAGACACTGCCATCTTGTGTTGTGCTTTTCCCATTTTAAAGTGTGTAATGTCTTTTCCTTGCATCCAAATAGATGCTGCAGTAACACAGTATGGCAGAATAACGCTTTGGTAGGGCCGGAAGGAGAGGAGAGCCAATTACAGACACCTGTGCGCCGCCGGGGGGAGGGGCAAAGCTAACGATGGCAGTATGGAGGCGAAAAGAAAAGAGCGGCGAGCGCGAGCGAGAAAAAAGATATTTAAGACCATTTTAACAGTTTCTATCTATGCGCATGTACAGTAGTACTACATGTAACAAGTTTTGACGCAGTTGTTTGAAGAAGCGGCTGGATTTCCTGGACTTGCCTGGGAAACAACGTGCTGCTACGTGGACGCCGATCACCGGAGCAGGTGTGAATGCTACTCTTTTAAGATCTCCCGTCAACTTGTTCAGGCTTCTTATTTCCTCTGCCTTTGTGCATTGATAATCACATTCAGAATTTGAAGTGGGAATTAGCCTACTAGTTTTTCTTTTGAGCCATTTATGGAAGATGGACTGGAAAAAAGTGTTTGTTTTGCAATTGAATGCCCATACGATCTATGTGATTACTACCGTGGCTTTTAGAAGGAAGCCCCTCCACATATAATGATGACTTTATGATTTGTTTAAGGCGTACTATGATTTTTTATTTTTTTAAATAGGTCTATAATAGCCCACTAGTAATTTTTTCTTACATACTATAGTAGGCTATGGCTTTTATAAAGTTTTTTATGGCATACTATACTATGACATTATTGACATATTCATTTATATGACATTTGACGTGACTTATTCATGACATTATACTATGACTTTTTTGACCGTTTTGTGATATAATATGACATTTTCATGGCATACTATGACTTGTTATGACATACTATGCTGTGACATTTCTTATGACTTTTTACGACTTATTGTACTATATTTTATGGCATAATATAGCCTACTATGACATTTTAATGTCATTTTTTGGCATATGACTTAAAAACACCTTTTTAATGGCATACTATGATATGTTAATGACTTTTTATGACATACTATACTATAACATCTTTATGCCATTTTATTTTGGACATACTATTGACATTTTCTTAGGGTTGGGCATAGTTTGGATTTTAACAATTCTGATTCCAATTCCAATTCTTCCTTTCGATTCTGGTTCTTATCGATTCTCGATTCTGATTCTTTGAGGGGTGGAGCTGAAGCGGGTCACATGCCTATTTTCACAAATAAGAGGCAAGTTTTATTTTGATTCAGTGGTGGTTTGCAGTTTTGCAGAGCTTTTTCAATGTAAAATAAAGCCACACTAGAGCGTCGCTTACTGTGCTCCAAGTCTGCAACCAAAACTTGAAACTAAATCCTCCCAACGATTCCAATAAAGAAACGATTCTACTGGAATCGTAATTTTTGAAATGACTCAAAGTAGGAATCGGGCATACTATAATATGACATTTTTATGACATACTAGAGCTGGGCGATTTTTTTTTTATTTATTTTTTTATTTTTTTTCCCTAAAAAAATCTGCGAGATTTTTTTCATAAACTCGATTTTCGATTCGATCCCCCCCCCCCTTTCCATTTAAAACAAAATAACTGCGAACTGTATTATGTCTATGTCTATATTTTTATTGTATTTAATTAAAGTGCATGCACATAAACAAAATTGCAAAGGCAAACCCCTTTCTGTAACTGAAATGTCACTGTGCAGTGTGCAACAAAGATTGTTAAACATCCAAATTATTTATACTGTATTTGGATTGAGCTAATAAAACCTAAAAAAAAATCGAGGGTTGGATGCGAAGGAGTCAAATACTGTTAAAATAGTAAACTAACAGGATTTTAGTAGTAAGTAAGACATCAGACATGACATTAAAACAAAAATTGCTGCTGACACAAGAAACAAACCCATTTAAAATGCAAGTGATATTTAATGGGAGATTCAGTGACATGGATCAAGTGTAAGCCACAGTTTGGCCTTGTAAGTTATAACCAGTCTACTAGATTAACTCAACATTGTGCTGTCAACTGTTTGTACATTCAGGCTTTAAAGATTCAGTATGAAAAGTAAACCTAAAAATAAAATCACTTATTCTGCTGTTGCTCTCTGAAGCAAATGCACTTGTTGACTGAAGTTCTAAGAAGTGAAAATATGAATCGCACTAAGAAAAAATGTCTGTGCTGTGGTTAAAGAGCATCAAAAGCCAAATGTCTGAAGCAGGAACAATGCACAATATTTGCAGTGCATGATGCTGAACCCAGCTCAACTTCTGCCTGCATCTGACAGCTTTTCAGCAGCACTTTATTAGCATAGTGGTTGGAAATCTATATCCAAGACAACTGATTTCTTCTTACCCTTCTGCGTCTTAATGTAGTTTAGGATTGACCAGAATACATTCAGAAAAACAATACCTTTTTGTATTGTGGCATTAGCTAGCACCAATCTTTACTCTAAATAACTTTCTAAAGGTTTGTTTTCTGTGTTTATTTACAGCTCACAGGAAGTCCAGCTGTGTCAACAGAAAGCTGCATTAAACTGTCTCCAGTCCTGCTTCATACTGAAGGTTTGTTGTTCAACCACACATTGTTTCCTATACACAAACTTTACTTCCATTATTATCTGCACTTAAGAGCACTGGTTACCATAGCACCAATTACTCCATGTGAGTTAAATTGTCATTATATTGGACTATTTACATTCTGATTTGTTGATGTTCAGAAAGTCCGATAAAAATTTTTTTTCACATTTTTGCAGTTTGTCAACTGATGACAAACATGCAGATTTCTTTAAAGTTTTGAAGTTACTCCTCCAGTCTGGGACATTAATTTTGCGAAAGCGTCCTAAAGCAGTGTGCAGACCACAAAAACTCATTAATACCAAAATCAAGTTATCACCGTAGAAAAAATGTTTAGCTGCAAAAGTCTAAATACAACTTATGTAAAACTGGTACTTTAAAGTTCCTATTTCTCTTTTTTTCTCTGATTATTTAGATGTTTCTTATGAGGAAGAACTACACACTTTGTGTAAACCTAATTAATCAGATTGTTTATAGAGTGGAGTCACAGCTTCTGTAGGTAGTATTGCTCACCATGACGCAAACATTCAGTATGTAAACAGTATTGTGTTAATTTCAAACTTTAATCACTGAAGTCCATCAAAATATGACCAAATGTTCTGCAGTTTGTTACAGACACATGGCCCATGAAACGCTCAGTCAGAGGATCAGTCAAAGACATCTCCTTCCTGTGAAGTTATAAGGCGAGACTCCCCGTGATGCAAAGTGAAGAAGGATTCTGGCTTCAGTCCTTTCTCTTCCAGAGCCTCTCTGAGACGAACCGGCGGCTCCAGGTAATACTGGATGAAGGAGGAAACGGGACCAGAGAAAGTGAGTAGGCATTTGTTTTTGACTTTCCAAGCGCGGCCGCAAGAATGAAACTGTTAGCTACAGCAATAGATGCAGCTTAACACACAATGACACCTTTTGTTATGTTGTTACCAGAACATAATAGGTGCTCCAACACTCTGGCTTCTATGTCCCCTGTGATTTATAATAGTGAACAATGAATTGTAATGAGATGATGCGTCAGCTCTGTGTCCGTAGAAAAATGTTTAAAACATTTACGATTTAGCTTAGAAACAGTAAGTTGATCACAGTCCAATGCAACAGAACCACAAACTGTAGAAATAGATCATGAAGTTGAATCAACATCTCTAGAACATTCTAGAATTCTGGTCAATTTCAACACATAGCTCTGTTTATAAATTTGGAGTGCTGTCAGTAGAAAGAAAAACAATCTGTGCTGCCTACACAGTGTTATCCTCCTGCTAGAGTTAGGACCCAGCAGGTTTTAAACATGTTTGAAATGTCATTACAAGTACCTACCCATGTGCAGTGATTCCTTCTGAGGGAACACAGCGAATCTGACTGCAGTAGAATGTGACAGAAAGGCAGCACCGATTGTTTTCGTTTCTCTTGCTACAGACAGCACTCCAAATTTACAAACAGAGCTACGTGTTGAAAACGACCAGAATTCTCCTTTTAATGAAAGTAGAATTTATTGCATAGCCGTTATATTAAATTGCTTACTTTTAGTTATCTGTACCTAATAAAATGGCAACTGATACATAAGAAATGTTTGAAATCCATTTTTCTACAGACAGAGCCAATGCATTATTTTATTACTACAATTCGTGGTTCACTGGCTGTGCAGCTAAGACAGTTTACTGTGACTCTTTAATTACAAAAAGTCACAATTCTAGTTTAAGGAACACGTCGACTTATTGGGACATTAGCTTATTCACCGTAACCCCGAGAGTTAGACAAGTCCATACATACCCTTCTCATCTCCATGCGTGTCGTAACTCTGTCTGACAGCTCCACCATTAGCTTAGCCTAGCACAGATCCTGGAGGTAACTGGTTCCAACTAGCCTACTGCTCCAAATAAGTGACAAAATAACGGCAACATGTTGTGATTTGTATAGTCACAGCGTGTACAAATAACGTCACATGAGACACAGCCATCTTCTAACCGTATATAAACTGGCAACTATATTCTCAGAAAGGCGAAGGATATGCTTGCAGCACCTGAGAAGCCGAGAGCAGAGCTGCAAGCATCACTCCACCCAAGTAGCACTGTTTCCCTTTCTGAGAATATAGTTCCCAGTTTATATACGGTTAGAAGATGGCTGTGTCTCATGTGACGTTATTTGTACACGCTGTGACTATACAAATCACAACATGTAAATAGGAACATGTTGGCGTTATTTTGTCAGTTATTCGGAGCAGTAGGCTAGGTGGAGCCGGTTACATCCAGGATCTGTGCTAGGCTAAGCTAACGGTGGAGCCGTCAGAGAGTTACGACACGCACGGAAATGAGAAGGGTATGTATGGACTTGTCTAACTCTTGGGGTCACGGTGAATAAGCTAATGTCCCAATAAGTCGCCGTGTTCCTATCACCTCTATTTGCTTGGGGGTTAAAGGAATAGTTTGACATTTTGGAAAATACACTTTTTCTGCAGAGTTAGATTGATAGAGTGGTATCAATCTTCTCATTAAACACTTGGCAAGAAAGTATGTCTAACTTTCCTTTACACCACAAATTCAATAACTTAAGTATCTGATTACCTCATAGGCAAGGGCAAAGGTTCCCCAGTGAATGGCCACAGACTGTTTGGCCTGAAGGTCTTGGTGAATCTGAACGGCCTCTTCTGGATCTACATGCTGCCCCTGCATCATATTCCTGAAAAAAACAGATATTCTTACATGTCTGTGCATTACATACAGTATAGCAATAAACGTGTGTTGTTGTAACTGTTAGTGTGTCTCGCGCAGAAGACAGTGGCCACTAATTAGGCTCACCATCTCTGCCATTACAAAGATTTATAATTTTCAGTTTTTGTTGACTGTCAACAATCTCTATACTGAGGTTGGAGTTGTTCCGGACGGCATTATACTGAGGTATTTCTTTTTCGTTTTTGTCCTCCCCATTTACAAACATGGGGGGAAATACCTCAATATAATGTAGTCCAGTAAAACTAGACCTTTTTCACAGCAGACATTTGACTTGTCATAGTAGGATAGTTAAACTAATTTCGTTGACGATGACTCAAGTGTCCATCGCTAACAATTAGTTTCACCTGTGCTTTCCTACTGTGAAAAAGGTCTATGCTAGATTTAACACATTCATGACAGTCTCAACAAAAACTGGACATTATAAAAGTTGACTTTACAGTTGTATTACTGTGTGTATTATGCAGAACCTGGGCAGGTAAGCTCCGATGGGGATCGCTGCGAGGTCAAACGGTCCGAATCGTCGTCCAATCTCCTGGAAGGAAGTGCAGTATCCGGTATCACCAGCAAAGAAAAATCGATGGTCTGGACCCAAAATAGACCAGCTGCCCCATAAAGACTGAGAGAGAAAGAGTACAAGATAAATAGTTATGTGTATGTACTAATATGCTTTGAACTCAAAAACATTTAAAACTGCCTTTTTCTACATGACTTGCTCTTATTATTGGAATTGTTGTCTTTGTAAATTTTAGAGTGTAGCCTAGACCTACTCTATCTGTAAAGTGTCTTGAGATAACTTATGATTTGATACTATAAATAAAACTGAATTGATTCATACATAATAAAAGGTATAATCAGTAATGAATTATTACCTTGTTATCATCCAGTGCGGTGCGTTTGCTCCAGTGCTGAGATGGTGTGCAGACAAATGTGACGTCATCATGACCCGGGACACAGTTCTCCTCCCACCAGTCCAGCTCCATCACATTCTCACAGTCCATCTTCACCAGCCAGTCCATCAAACCCAGGGGCACGAACCTGGGAAACGCACACATACATTATCACACTTACATAATAGGGACGTGATTATTCAAAATTCTGGCATACTACATAATATGATACAACTTTATTGTCAGTTCACACTGAAATTGATTTTGCTTTCCTGAGCAGCTGTAAGCTGAATACATGAACTGAATTGATATAATTAACACTGGATCTCAAAACATTACTGTTGTATATCCACAACACGTACCAGCGTAGCTCCCCTCCAAAGCGTGCGTTAAGGCTGGCCACAGACCCAGCATCCAGATGGTCATAATGAGAATGACTGATGACGACAGCATCGATCCTGGGCAGCTGTTGGCAGAAGGATAACCCATTAAAACGAGGTACAACGGAAGCAGCCAAAGAAACAAACTTGTTTTTGGAGAGAAAAAAAAAAAAGGTGAACTATTGAATTTAAGGGAAATTGAAAAACAAAGTACTTAACCTGTTCCACATTGCAGGGGGGGCCTCTGTACCTTTTGGGTCCCATAAACTGAAACGGTGAGGCCCTCTGGCTGAAGATTGGGTCTGTCAGAATATTCAGCCCGTCCATTTCAACCAGAACCGTGGCGTGGCCAAGCCAGGTGACTCTCAGACCTGGACCAGTGTCAGAGAGGTCTGGGTTCTGGACGAAGTACGGTTCCATCACTGGGAGCTCACTGTCCAGAGCCTTCACAGGGAGGGGGAAAGAGAATGAGTAAGAGCAGCACAGAGAGAGGTAGAGGGAGGAATAAAGGGAAGGATACAGAAGAAAGGAAGAGAGAAGTAGCAGTACAGGACAGGGAGTGCACACAACCACATACTGATTATAAGGAATAGGATGTTTCAGTATATGACTGCCTAATCATACTTTCCAAAAATGAACACTAATCCCCTCGCATCCTAATAATAGACTCACTGTTCTGGGCTCTGCAAATGTTATAGTCCTGCACTGGTTGCTCCACTCTAAACACAGGGATCAACATGTTTTTGTTGCTGCTTGCAATGTATGATGTATTCTCAATAAAAAACAAAATAAAAAGCTCTTTGAACAATTTACTTTTGTGTGCCGTGAAGTTTGATCTAGCATGTAATTTACAGGATCTAGCATAATATATTTACATGTTGAAAACCACCTTTCCATTAAAAGTTTGATCTATGACCTCTCTGGTTGTTGATTTGTACACCCATTCACATTTTATATAACAACAAAAATGTGCAACTAAGGGGTCAAATGTTTCTGTTGCTGTGTGAATGCAGTTTTTGAAGCCCGTTAAGCTCTTACTGAGCTCAGCAAGGTTTCCACTAGGAGCTATAAATACTCAAGGGCAATAATCCCACTAACAGAGGTGGGAAATACTGTATATGAACTCTAATACCGATCACTATGAGGATAATACAAGTAAAACCATACATTTGCAGCTTTCTAAAAGTGTGGAAGTGGGTGAGTTTAGGTTGGAGTTATCCTCTATACCATCTTCCATATATATGCTACTGTATTACACTGGGAAAGTTAAATTTAAAACATCATCTATTACTGATTCAACACTATTTGGACTTATGAAAAATGTAGTTAATGGCTTTACCAGGGATGCACCGAATCCAGGATTCGGCCGAATATTGGGCTTTCTGACGGGGTTCGGTTTCTGCTGAGCCTTAGCATTTTTTTCCACCGAACCGAACCCTACTCGGCTGCTGCTCGTTGGCTAACGTTAGCTTTCTAATTTCACCCAACATGCCTTCTGTAGTGGAATGGCTTTGAATGACGACCAAAAACGCTTGTCTTTTACTGTGAACATTTACTGTTCAATATGTTGCACACAAAGTGAACAACTTAAGCTTGATGGACATGTTTTGCATAGCGTCTCACGCTCATCTCAGTAAGATAGCAAGAGTAGAAGTACAACTTCCGTGTAGGCTACTTCAAAATAAAAGCACTTCCTGTGATGGTTCGCAGTAAAACTAAATTACTGTTAAACAAATAAGGTTGTGTACCTTTTCACATATCAGCTGGAAATCAAGTACTGTAAATAATGTAAATAGTGAGTTTTAATCACACTATAAGTTACCATTTCCTTTACTGTTTTAAACTAAACAACATTAATTTCTTATTTAAGTGCTTTAAACACACATTTCACAACACCTTCATCATACACTGGTTAGCAAAAATTTGCCAAACAAAATTGTCACTCATCTTGCGATAGCGATGTGCTTTCCTACGATGTGAAAAGAGCGTGTGAATTCAACATTAAGTTGTTACATTTAACTATTTTAGAGGCTGTGGACGTTGTTAACTTCATTAATGTGTTTACTGTGTTAATGGACTGAGGATGGGAGTAGGATTTGGTATTCGGTTTCGGCAGAATCTTAACCAGTGGATTCGGCTGAACCCCAAAAATCTGGATTCGGTGCATCCCTAGGCTTTACATTTTTATTCAAATAAGTACCCACCTCTTTACTAGTTGGTATATTGCTGTGATTTTTATCCAACAACAGGAATCTGAGCAGGGTGGTGTAGGAAGGGAACCGCCATGTGGGCCAGGGGTTTGTCCAGCGACCATGTTTGTCCTGACAGGACTTTGTCACTTCCTCCTATAATAAAAGTATATAATGACATTTTTGCCAATTATTTTAGGCTTAAAGAAGGGACGTAAGGTTAAAACACAATAGGTAGAGAACTGTAGAGATGGCACGTTAAGGGCTGTTAATGGAAATGAGGTGAAGTTGGAAGAGGTGGAAGAGGTGATGTGTGTGCTTCAGGTAGAGGTTTTAGGGGACAGGGGGCTGATGGGAAGTGAGGTTTTACCTGCAGCCGGTAGTCCAAGCGGAAGCTCTTGCGGGAGGAGCGGGAGGAGCTGCTCTTCCTCTGGGTCTGAGGATTTACCTCTCCACCCTCAGCACCTCTCAGCACCCCACCATCCTGAAGTACAGGTACAAACAAAGACCCACAGTGATGGATTCAATTTGCATTGTCTAAGGCATTAAACATGATGGGTAATTAGCATCACAGCCACATAACCAACCATCATCAAGACATCTTATTGTGCCCTCAAATTAAAAGAAAGATGAATTGGAATCGTGTTCAGCTTCTGCTAGCTTTGAGTGTAACAATCCCGCCTTTACTATTATCATCAAAGAGTTCTGCACCCACTTAACATCGCACTCCTACAACACTGTTGGACTCACGATGGACAGTTTAAAAAAAAAGGGTCAAAATCAATACTGCAGAAGCAAAGATATCTTCCCATTTTATTTCATGTATTCTTCTTCCTTGTCAAAATCTGGTGCCTACGTTAACCACAATGCAACTCGCCCACCAGAGGTCTGGTAAGCGTACCACAAAGGCTTTATACAACTTTTTTCACATTTGCAGTAGTACTCCCAATACTTGTAAACAGACTTTTATGTGTAAAATCTGGGGAGTTACCCTTAAACAGGTAGAGCATGAGTCAAGTAACTGAACAGTGAATATAAATAATTTTTTTACAGCAGAAAAAAATGTAGGCAATAGCAAATTAAAAGACATGTCAAAATGTCTGCTGACAGTAAGAAAACTACAGGTGTAATCAATAACACTGATAACAGCTGCATTTCCATTGAGATTAGCAGTACCTGCTATTTTGCATGCTGGTTCACTGGAAGGGCTTACTGGGACACTTAGATAGAATTGAACGATCAGTAATGTTATCCGTTTTTCCTGCTATGACAAGTCAAAATGTCTGCTGTGAAAAAAATCTATAAAAAAAAAAACTATTTTCATCGCAAATTTGAAGCTATATTTGGACAGCCAACAACAACAGAAACACATATCCCCAGACAAAACAGGAGTCTCCTAAATGAATTCAGAAACATGCATTTCACTGTAAAATGTTATACCGGTAATTTACTGTCTATTACAAGTTACAATTTACCACATATCACATCTTGTTACCATCTAGTTGTGAGTAGAAGGCTGCTTACCCCCACCAGGCCTTTTCCCTCCTCCAGTGCTGCTCTGCCTGAAGATGATGACTTCTCCATGTGCTCACCACTACACCTAGCACACACAAACAAACACTTTAAACAACATAGTTACCAAGTGCTTCACACTCCGTAGAACCACAGCTCAAACTGCTCTTCTGAAGCATCCAGGGGTCACATGCCTTGCTTAAAGGTGCACCAGAAGCTGCTGAGAATGTGGACAGCCTCACACGTTCATACTGCAACAAGCACATTAAGCAGCTGACAGTTAAACCATAGCAGTTTGCATATGAGACAGAAAGATGATAGTCAGACACACACATCAGTTTCACTGTATTCAAATAACATTGCTATCAGGGGTGAAATTGTGCTAACAGTGCACCAAATTCAATGCCTCAACCTTGTTTCAGACCACACCTAGCAAGACTTACTAATACCTTATGTCTTCTTGCTGGTAGGACAGATTACTATGACAAGTTACATGCTGAGGGCGACAGATAAAAATTACACAAAGAGCACTTTCTTTTGTGTAATACTGATTGGAAAGTAACTGATGCATACATAATACAAAAATAATGAAGGCAATCCATGTTAAAAAAAAGCCACATTAACTATTAATACCAAGTGATAAGGCCAGACTAGAATCTTACTTAGCTGTACTCAAACCATATTGTTACTTTATACAGGCCTATTACAGCCGGAACTGCTCTGACTAATTCCGTCTTAGGCAATATCCACCTCAAACATGGTGGTGCAATATTAAACTTTTAGTTGAGCCCTACGCTGAGCTACAGGTCTGCTTTCAGCTGAGCTGACCCAAGGTAATATAAAAGAATCCTGGACTGACTGTCTGACTAAAAGAAATAATCCCCTTTGTAGGACAAGTTGCAAAATAATAGAGTTAATTTGAAATTTTTGTTCAGCAATAGGAAAAGAAACACCTTCATTTACTAGGCACATCAATTTATGTTTGCACCTACACACCCCAAAGCCAGCAAGCCTAATCACAGCCCTTCTCATCCTGCTATTATCCACAGCAATCGCAGTGCAGCACACACCCTTACTAACTACTATCCACTCAAATGATTCCTTCATGCACTTATAGAGAGAATGCACTTGAGGGTGGCCTTCTTTGCTATCCCATATTGATTGAAGAGCTTTGTAAGATGTGGTCCCTTCATGACATGATATTGATGAGAGGCTATTCTAAAATATGGATCCTCTGTTGTGCCAAGAGACATGTATGAATATGCTAGGTATACACACCAACGCAGTACTGCAACAGAAGCTCCACAACGCACTTGTCCTCTTTGCGGAACTCGATACATTAAAGCTATGGCGTGCTGCTGATGATGCACTCAGCCTCATGAATGGACTTTAACTGCACAAACACAGACTCTGGGACAACAATGGAGCTCTGTGGATTACAACCAAACAAAGATATATGTAGCCAGCCAGCGTGCCTGATGTGGTCATATGAGCAACATATAGCCTGAAGTTTCTCTCCTTTTCTGTAGTAAAGTTTATTTCAATCTTTCTATTAAGTTATCAGACAAGAGTTGTACAATATTTGTGAAGGAAAGTCAATTGCAGATTATACCATTTACCTAGCCCAGGTTTCCCTCATGAAAGCAAGTGTCCCAAACAAATGAATGATATTACTGCTATATTTTCATGACAGCATCACACAAGTCTAAACATGATAGCACCTATTATACTCACTAACTGCCAAACCATTTGATAAATAGCCTTAACATATTTAGACGTCTTCAAATATTTCGTGACACACTGACACAGAGAGGAAAGGCAGCAATAACAACACTGGCTATAATATTAACTTATTTGCCAAATAGGAAATGTAGTAATACGAATATGAATAAGGCATTTAACAGAAATGTAGCTAGCCCAGCAAAATGGGTCCCTTGGGGAAAACACCATACGCTCACTGTCGAGTAACACATACCCTAGTTACGGGCTACGAAACATGCCTATTTTCAGCTTACCTGAAAACTTGAACGCAACAGAATACCACCAGTTGTTTTCTTAGCGCGGAGACATGTTTGCTGCATTTAGGTTAGCCATAACTGTTATACTATGTTAATGCGAGCTGGGTAACATTATTATGAGGAGCTATTATGGTTCCCTCTGCATTTCCAATAACGTTACAGTTTACATTACTATGACGTATCTTTTACACACTAGCGAGTGGAAATGTGTCTTTTTAAAAGGTAAGACGTGGAGTTTAAAATGCAGCAGGCAGCCGGAGGCAGCACGGTGAGGATCATTACCAGCTCTGTTTCTCTGACGTCGGTGCTAAACCCTCTGATCACGTGACTGCCCGAAAAACTCTCGCGGGCTGTTTAATAAATAACTAAGAGTGCAGGAAACAGGGGGAATAATGTTTTGTACACTAAAATAATAAAAGTCAATTACTTACAAAATATTTTCTAAAATGTGTATCTTGCTTATTATTATACTTGTTATATTTTATTATGCTTAATAATTTGGTAAAGAAAATTTCCAATAATTTATTACGGTAAAGAAAGGTAACGTTAGCCGATTTATATTATACATCACTGCTTATTTATTTTATTGTCTCCTTATTGAGGCAAAGAGATTTATTCATGTAATTTATTAACATATATGATCACTTATAGTTAATTATCCTAAGTTATTTTTTTTGTTTATTTATTAATTTAAGTTAGACCCATAATCTAACGCACATTTGCACATCGGCAAAAACAATGTGTAGCTGCCTATATTTAACATTTAAAATGTAGAACTAGAATAATATGTGATCACTTGAAATAAAAAGCACTGAATACATTTGACCACCAATCACCATTGTTGTTTCCTCTACCTGGAAAAATGAATCATCCTATGAAATACCCTGACATAATATATATTATTAGTGAACTAATAATCCATAACGTTACCCACTCTCATTCACAGCAAAAGTCATTTTATGTTTGCATGTCTCATCAGCACTGACTAGAAAAAAACTCATTGCTGGCACACATTTCTTCTTAGATAGGATAACGGAGTTATATTTGAGTAGCCTACTTTTAGATATAGGAAAAAGTGTGCAATAACGACTCAAACCCTAAGCACATCTCTGCCAAGCTTATATGCTCCCACGAGGACTCTATATCTATACATCTTTGTATTATTTATATTTAACGTGAAAGTGTAGACTTACCTTGAAGTCCTTCTCCTAATGAAGGACACCTGCTGGAGCCAGTTGAACCCGAGCACACAAACTGTCAGTCGCTCGGTGTATTTACTAAACTTACATCTACACGCCAGCAACAAATGTACAGGCCTGCACAACAATGGTTCCATTCTAGCTTTTTGTATTTTACCATATTTGCTTGGGAGTTTTAAAGAACAGCCAGAGGACACAAAGTTGCATTTGTGATTTGTGTACAGATCGAGAACAATGTCGGTCCGGACCATACAGCAAAAGTTGTTTGAACTTCCTGCTAGATGCTTTCACGGACTTTCGGAAATCTGAAAATTCACATATCGTAGCTAAAGTTTATGGTATGGTTTTTGAATGAAAACATTAAATTAAATTTCACCAACTATTGCAACGTACCAACTGGCGATGCCAGCAATTATTACTCTTAAGATATTGCATTACTTGAATTATAGCAGAAAACATCACTTTTATTGCAGTAGGTACAAACTTCATTGTTGCATCAAACAAAAAACAATCATGCACTGTCACTGCAACAGCTGACAGGTTGTGAACCCATTTCACTTTAAACAATGTATTTAACACCCAGCTAGTTATCCAGTATATATGCACGTCCACATGTGCATATACTAGATAACTAGCTGGGTGTTTAATAAATGTCAGCAGGAAAGTGTGGATCCTACAAAGTAAACCTAGACTGTTTCAGGATTGAGAAGCATGTCTAACTCTGCTCCACTTAGCATGAAAGATCAGGGTTAAACCAGTTTGGCTCTATTTAACGTGTCAGAACATGCCATTGTTGTGCACAATGCTTGGTGAAAATTGTTCTTTTAGGGATATTGACAAGTATGCTATTGGTTGCAGTGCAACACCTGTATTCCACCATGTTTCATGAATCAACCGTCATCAATCCCAACTTTCAACTTCAACATTTAACTTTATTTTATCCCCGGACCGGCGGACAATTGGTTTTGCAGCAAGGTATACAATACATGAAAAACAACAGTCATACAATACAGAAGGAGATGGGGGGGGGATAGGGGGACCTGAATACCAGTGAGCTGGAAGACCAACAATAGTCACTGGTGACAGACTTGTGTAGAAAGCACAACATCAATAACATCTAAAAAGGCAGCAGAATGTCAAAAAAGCTACAAATACCCACAATAAAGTGCAAAGTGACCAGGCATGTTGAATACATGATCAACATCTCTTCCATCAGAACACAGATTGTCCATATCAGCGGCATAGACAACATCATTATCCTAATCATCATCATCACCAACCACATCATATAACTAACTAAACTACACACTTTGCCAAGTGAGTTGAGAGTTACTACCTCCTCCCCCGGGCCTGAGTTCACAAGTGAGATGGCTGTGGGGATGAAGGAGTGCTTGTACCTGATACCTTAATCACGGGAAATCTGAACATAGAGCCAGAAGGCATCATTTTAAATTCAGAGTAAAGAGGGTGGGCGTTGTCAGACAGGATGGCTCCAGCCTTCCTCCCTACTTGTCTGTTGAACAGATCAGAAAGCATACTCTGCTCTTGCTCAGTATATCAGATCTTGCTGCTCACTTTCACTATCCTGGACAGTGCGTTTTTTGGCCTTGATGCTGAGGTTTCTGCACCAACAGATTAAAGAAAAGGTTAAAACTGACTTGATATAACATCTGTAAAATGGAATCATGAGGGTCTTATCAATATGAAACTGAGATAACTTCCGGAGGTAGAACAAACGTGGCTGACCCTTCTTACACAGCATCTCAGTGTTATAATTACAATTCAGCTTGTCATCAATAAAATTCCCCAGGTACTTGTAGTTATCTACAAAGTCTACCACCTGTCCCTTGATGATACTACTCTCAGGGGTTAATGCCATGTGCCTAAAATCAATACTCATATCCTTAGTTTTTGTTACATTCAGTTTAGATGTCACACTACTGTACAAACGCATCAACAGGACCATGGCTGTTTTCACAAGCATGAAGAAGACTGACTATGACAGAGTCGTCTGCGAACTTTAAAATTAATCTGTTGTTGCAACGGCTGCGGCAGTCATTATTATTATTATTATATTATTAGTAGCGGAGAAAGGACGCAGCCCTGAGGGGACCCTGTAGTTAAACTTAATTCTCCTGATATGCATCCATTCACCCTCACTCTCGGAGTTCTGTTAGTTAAAAAAAAACAAGGATCCAGCCCACAACATTAAACCAAAATTCTTAATGAGCTTTTAGATTAAAATGTGGGGTTGGATTGTATTAAAAGCAGACGAGAAATCCACAAATAGCAGCCTGGCGTCTGTTTTGCTGCCTTCAAGATATTTAAAAACAAGGTTTAGCAGAGTGGTGGTAGCATCTTCTACCCCTCACCCAGTCCTTTACGCAAACTGTAACGGGTCAAGCAGGTGCTCAGTTTTAGTGACAAGTTCTCATTTTAACAGTTTTTCAAAAGACTTCACCCAAATGGTTACAACAGAAAAAAACATATACAAGCAATCCTGTAAACACGTTTACTTTATATAGAAAACTGAAAGATCAGTAAAAAAACAAACAAATGAGCTATTCATATTCAAAACTGTTTACACAAATGTGGACATCTCATCGGGTAGGAGTGAATACTATGGGGGTGCTTAATGATTTTGGGTGATCAGACCTCTGCTCAGGATCACTTCACAGGGATCAAATTACGTCAAGATGATTGGACAAGATTAACATTGCAAAAACATGTAAAACAAAATTACATGTTGTCAGTCTACCTTACAGCCAGCTGATCCAGTAATGTTTGGGTAGAAAAGACAACAATGACAGGTATAAAAAGAAGCAATCACAAAATCCTTGTTTCAGCCACAAGCAAGATGGCTGCCATTTTTGTCAGTGCTGCAGTAGAAATATATTATGGGGAAATCATTTTATGTCTTCTCTGAGCTATGTGATGTTAAGAGATCATGTAAAAACACACAAAACAAACAGCAAAAAAGTGTAATCAAAATATGTCACAACAATGCTTTTTTTTTTTTTTAAATCACTTATGTCTGTGTTTGCCCATTTCTCAGTGGTCCTTGTGGTCTCCGTCCTCCTCCAGTTTCCTGATTTCTGCCTTTAGGTGGTTGATGTTTTCTCTGCTGGCTTTTAGTTTATCTTTCAGCTCTGTGATTTCCTGGCTCGTTCTCTTCTTTGCTGCTTCCATTTTCTCCTTGGTCCTCTGCTCCAGCTCACCGACTACAGACACAGACACAAGCATGATGACTGTGACACAAACGATGAATGCTGCTCTTCTGTCCAGAAGCACAAACTAGAGGTCAAAATAAGTATATACTAGTCTGTATTTAAACATGTATGTATTGTGTTTCTTTGCATTTGTCTGTCTGTCTGTCTGTCATTGCAAACTGTGTTGATGATGGACATAAACTGTGTTCTTTTGCCCTAATAATGATACAAATAATATAAAAAATGTCAGTTTGGGATTTGGGAACGCATATTTGAATGATATTGATACATTACTTGGGCTAAAAAAACAAAAAACAAAAAAACAGCCGGGAATTCCCGGGAAATGCGTTGTCTTTTCCCGGGATCTGATTCATCTAATTTTCGGGAAAAATATTAAACCCTAGTGTATGTGTGTACATACATTCTGTCTCATGCTTGTATGCTCCAAGGGTGAGTTGTCTCGACGTGGTTAGTAGCTGCTGCATCATGGCTGTAGGATCCTGGAAGATCTGAAAAAATGACAATGTCAGGTGCATGTCTCCTAGTCACAATTCTAAATTTAACAAAGTTCTAGATGTGTGGGAACTCTGAAAGCGATATGTGACTTATATAACTTACCATTTATTTATGGTGGAGAGATTAAATATTAGTAGACAATAATTAATAGGCCTAGCATTGTCATCGTAAGCTCCTCCTATATGTCTATATGCTGAATTTTATGTTTATTTTATTTTTTTATCCAATTTATTTTCCTTGTTTTATACTGACACTAGCTGGGGGAACAATATTTCATGTTTTGTATGTACGGAAGTACACTTGACAATGACAAAGTAAATCTTGAATCTTGAATAAAGGAACATAGAAATGGATGCAGTACAGTAACTGTGGTCATGAGCTGCAGCAAGAAAACAGGCATACCATTTCATCATAGAATTCAGAGACAACTGTCTTCTTAGGCATGGCACTGGAGTCTGACTGGAACAGCTTCAACAGATGGTACAAAGTCACCTGAGACACACACAGATACAGGTACAAGTCAATGTAAGCATACATACAAGGTAAAGTTCAACATTCCTGCATCACACTGCCTACTAAATAGTTAGGCTCTCACAGGTCTCTCGTTGGGGTCAATGAAGAAGATCTTGATGATGATTTCAAACTCCCCCCAGCCCGTCTCTGTAATCTCATATGGAGGCTTAGTCACCACTGGAAGAAAGAGAAACACAGCGAGCCATTATACACTATACTGTACTATCAACGCACTATCAATTTCCATTCGCAGTTTCTTCTTACTTTTATTGCGTTTGTCGCATTTTCTTTTTAATATAATTAAGTACAATCCAGAGTAAACAATGCATCCCCTCTGACAACAAAAACAGATACATTCAAATGCAGTTATTCCACATTTTATTATTATGTAAATGACTACTCACCTCTCAGTGGGTTACCATAGCTCTCATGTAGCTTAAACTGGATCTTTTTCACATAAGCAGACATATCCTGGAAAAACAATGCTACGTATTTATGTAAACATTTAAGAAGAAAAAACCTTGACAGTAGAAGTGGTTGGCCATTATCTTTCCAACTACTTAATTTGTCAACATAAATGGCAGTATTGCAAAAGCCTTTAAGTGATCTGGATGTCTAACCTCATTTCTGTAAGGCTTCACATAGACAGACCACTGATGTGTGTGTCCATCCTCCTCTCTCTTTTTCCCAAAGTAACGGGCAACGTTCCCAAACACAATGGGCTTCACAATGGTTATTCCCTGCAGATCACAAAGGGAAAACATATAGAATATCAATGTGTTCCTGTTAAAATACTCCCAAATACAAAGTAATAAACAAACTGTGGGTAAAGTTACATTCATTCTGACTTGTGCTTTTAACATGTCTCTGCTTAATTATGAATCTGCAGTGCGAGTTAATCTTTTCTTCAAAAACCCCAGACTGCTTTAGTGTTGACGTTACCTTTACTCGCCCCCCGGAATCTGGACCAAATTCAGTCATCTTTTTGAACATAGTACGGTAGAAAGAGCTAAGTCGATCCAGTAGTACACTCTATAGGACTCGTCTTGTTTCACAGCGTGTATCCACATTTAATAAACCTGCCATTAAAGCATTAAAATGATGCTTTATACGGCCAACGTTTTTATTTCAAACAACCAGCCAAACAAGCGCCGGAAGTGACACGTGTAACGTGTTAAATTGTACGGGAAGAGTGCGACACGGACACATTAAGGTTCCGGCTGATGGTATCAATAATATCGGACAAGTAGGACGTTGCATGTACTTTAATTTTTAACACTGTGAAGTAATTTGACAAATTTACTGTATCTGCACAAAATGATGAGATAATATAAGGAAACCTTTAACTTAAATCTTTCGTATGGATGTTCGAAACAACTGCTTGCTTGCACGATCAGTTGAACGTTTTCATTGGTCAACTCTCTATTTAGTTTTCGGAGGTACAATCGAGGGCAAGCCCTCTATTCAATATAGCCGAGATTACACAAAATAAAATTTTAGAACACAAGTGTAAAAAAACAATGACTACAAGAAACAAGAGAAACAACAATAGAAACAAGGACATGCAAGTCACTATGTGGCAAAATGTTAATGCAGGGGTCTTCAACGTTTTTTAAGCCAAGGACCCCTTAACTGAAAGAGAGATGGCGCAGGGACCCCCCTACTACATATATTGTATAAAATGAAGTTGCATATTAAACTGGGCCTACAATAACTTATGACAATAACATGTAGAGCAGCCTAAAGCCTTTATACATACCATGTTTTGCATAGAATACTAAGCTATTAAAATAGCATTATAATTGTTGCCATGATTTTATAAATCATGTTTTCATTTTAAAACATACATGTGGCAAAGTAAATCTTAAGGATTACCTGTATCTTTGGATGGCTACCTTAGTGGCTATACCTTACCTATAGGCCAGTAAGCCTATCATCAGTGGGGATTTATATTTGCCAATATGTTGGTTTAATTGAAAAAAACTTCAAAAATCAACAGTAATTTGGATGCCCCCCCTGCATTGACTCAGAGGACACCCTAGAGGTCCCGGACCCCCCATTGAAGATCCCTGTGTTAATGTACTAGACAATGTGTCCCTAATCACTAATAAAGCAGGCTAACACTATTCAAATACATTTAGTCCAAGGGTTTAAAGACATTGTAGATAATGACCCCCAATTAGGAGTTTTTAGGCATTTTTACTTATGTTAATATTTTAATGCAAGCTTATCTTTAATAGGATTTTGCAATACATTTTGCCTACAAAATGTAGCATCTTTTAGATTTTTGAAAATGTTGTGCTGTCAACCTGTATAAACCGTTACAAATAATTTGATAGAATGCATTTTGAGAAATTGTTTCCTACTCATGGCATAGTATAATTTACATTGATTGGATTGATGCAATTGAAAATATCCTTACCTGATGTCCACTCTGAAAACTAAGATACATAATATACAAAGGAAAGCCACAAAACCAAACTGAATTTAGAAATGTTTTATTTTTTGGGACCAATAACCATTTGATTACTTTTAGCTATCATGTGCCTTTCCCTGACAGGAAATGTGTAATTAGAACAACAAATGGAACAAGTCCCTAGAAATAATCTAGAAATTACCCCATTAATCTAAAAACCAAAGTAACAATAATGGATATACAACTCTTTTTTTAAATGTCATGTAGCCCTGAGAAGTGCATAGCTATGCTGATCAATTACAGTTACAGGCAGACAACTCTCAACTGTAAGTTACCAGTTATAAAGTTTTACATTTTACCCATTTTCCACCTTTGTGGAGTTTCAGCTTGGGGTCACATGGCTAAATTTCCAAAAATCATCTGTTACAGGCGATTAAAAAGTAGCTGAAGATCAGGTAATGAGTGAAAATATATCCTACAATTACACTCCGTGTAAGTCAAATACTGAAAACCCCCCAAAAGATACTTTCCAGCTGCTTTTGAGAGGTAAAGTCTTGGTCTGGCTAGATGCAGAAGTCAGCCAGACTTCTTCTGGACTGGATTGCTTCCACTTGTCGTGATGTAGAACTGAAAACACTTACCTTCAGTGCTGTGGAGAGAAGTCATCACAAGACAAAGTGACACCTAAGTATTCTTACTGAAAACCTTTTGCACAAACATGTTCTTATTCTGGCTCATTAGACATCTGTTCAGGATGACATTGAGTGGAGCTGTATTAGGAGTTTGCTCAGATCACAAAAGTCAATGTACATAAAAGAATCAAAGTTGTAAGGCATCAAGCCCTTATAGGTACAACAGAAGAGGGGAAAGAGAGTGTTTTCCCCCTTAAGTGCAAAATGTCCCACTTTCCACATTTTTTGTACAAAAACCCAATTTACAATGCTTCATTAGTCTTTTACAAGGTTATGGGAGCAATCTGATTAATATATGTGAATATATAACACTTTTTAACGTATACTGTTAGAATAAGAATACAACCAAGAGCATAATTAGGGTATTAAAAACGTTTGGATGACGTTACAGTCTGATTCACATCTTTTCATCAACGTTCAGAGTGATTGCTGTAGCAGTAGGGTCCACAATCTTCAAATACTTTTAGACATGAAATATTTCAGGGGATGGCCATGAATTTGAACCGAGATGACGGACAAAAAAACAAAAGAAAAACAAATAAAATCATCTTGACAAGGAAACCAATAATCTCCAGTAAGACAAAAAAAATAACACGAGGATTCTTACAATAAACAAGTTATTGTGGAACATATAAACAGGACTTGTTCAGTGATCAGTGTTTGTCTATAATGTTAATTATAATCTCATTTTATCCATATTCCTTTGTTAGGGAGTGCAAAAGGAACAAACTGCAATATAACCCCCCCCCCCATATATTTTGGCCTTATGATTGACGTTCAAATATTAGGTAATCTAAGCCCAATATATTTTTTGTAAATATTGACCAGACAGTAAAAACAGACATGTAACTCAGTGCATATTTGCCAAACCATTCATCTTAAATACTAAAAACCAAAGCTCTGTATCACAAAGTGACAATCACAGTCTATTTCAACAAAAGTGCAAGACATGAACATGGTGGAATAAAAGACACATTGCCTTGCATATGATGACAATGTTAGTGTTATGGTGCATATTCACATTTAATAAATTGCATATATAGAGCCAGTAGCACTAAATATGTTCCCTTGTGTTCCAAGGTTATCTGGTGAGACAGTGGAGTCCTAAAAATCAACATACAAAACATGTTCAGTGTGGAACATAGGAGCAAAAATGCATTTACTTGAAATGGCAAATCACTAAATGGGATTAATTGATATTTGAAATCAACCATGATTTAACTAGAATGGCTGCTCAATTGGATTACTAACTCAAGATTGAATATATTTCACAATACACATTTCAAAGACAATTTGGATGTTCTTGGTATAATAGCCATTCAGTGTGATTACACACAACAGACTACTTTGTGAACAGCGCATTTTTTTTTGGTTTACAGTAGGCTGACTAAAATTATTCAAGGAGCTGCACGTACATGTACACCTTCCATTTCTTCAAGGTATACATGTCTTCCCATCCACCCATCAATTCACATTGCAAATAAAGTACATTCGTCTAATTTGTCTTACCTTGTAAACGTTTAATCCATTTGAATAACAAAAAAGTTCTAAACCAGCTGCTTGCTAATACGACTAAAAATATATAATATAATCGTAGACCAATTTAATATGAAAAACAGTCCAAAATACACATTTAATATAAATGAGCCAAACATGTAGAGGAATTCACCAAATTCATTGAGAACCTCAGTAAACATTTTTTATTACAACACCATCTAGTTTTCAATCAAAGCAGAGACATTTACAAAACATTCTAAACAACGAAAAGAATAAATGAAAATGAGAAAGAGGGGTGGGGAAAACACATCAAATATGTACCCTATAAAAACTAAACTGAATGTACACAGCACAGCGAGCCAGGGGAAAAAAAGAAAAAAAAAGGATGTAATGTTTGTCTTTTAGTTGGGGATGTGAGGGCCAATTTATTGTTTCTTTGCAAAAAAAGCATCACACAGTCATCATGTCAAATAAAACCATAAAAATAAAAGAACTGTTTGGAAAGTTTTTTCTTTCATCTTTAGTTACCATGAGTATAGATGTTTGGATAACATAGCCTTACACAGGTCAGGGTCTTCCATCCACTGCTCTTATTCAGGCAGCAAAGATGAACAGACAAGAGAGATGGATGGGTGGAGAGGAGAGATGGAGGAAGAGGTGGTGGTTGTAATCCTGTCCGGTCATGCAGGGTAGGGAGGTGGTGGCGCATTGAAATTCTTTCCCCTTTTCCTTACATCCATCCTTGATCCTCGTAAGCTGAAAGGTGGAACGAAGGGTGGAGTTTGGTTTCGAGGCAGCCCAACAGTGAACACTTTCCCCCCTCATCATTCAACCTCTAGACTACACATACATAGTGCACACCAGGGCTGGACTCAATTCACCATCACTTTGAGTCACAAGGTTGAGTTCGTGGTCCACCATAACATAATGTACCGAACAAGTTATTGTGACAAGGGGTGGTCAGCAAAACTTAGTCTCTGAAAACAAGGCACAGATTGTAGAATACCCTATTTTGACAAACTTTTGTTTTTCTTAATGCTCAGGTGACTGTGTATTGCACCCAACCCTGGTGCAGACAGAAACATTGTCATGCGAACTTGAACAGGAAATATTCAAGAAGCAACTCTAAACTTCTATCAGTGACTACGTTTACATGCACATTAATATTCCACTTTTATTCCGAATTTGATACTTGTCATGTAAACAGCATAATCCGTTTCGATATTGCGAATTGCGCCTTATTTCGAATGTAGCGTTTTCCGATTAAGACATGAGAAATGCCAATATTATTCGGGTTTTAGAAGAAGCATCAAGTATACAGCACATTCCGAATATGCATCTCAATTGGAAGTTTTACCGCAGTTTGTAAGGCTGGGGTGGAGATGCATGTCCTAAAGGAAAGCCCACATTTCATAGTTAGTTAAAGGAATAAAAGAGGGAGGCTGTGTTCATACAGTGGAAAACTTTGAAAAAGTATTTCACGTTAAACAGAGTTTGCACGGCTGCATGTTAACAGGTATATTAATGAATATTCATTTTCATTAGCCATGTAAAGAGTTCAGTACGAATAGTCTTTTTTTGGAATAAGGACAAAATCTGGAAAGATTTGTGCATGGCAACGTAGTCAGTATGTACACACACTAGACAAAACAATATGCAGTTGGGACCATTTTAAGTATCAGTTTTTTAAACATTGATTAGAAATTGTTTATATTCCTGTTAAGTAAATTCATATATAAATGCTTGCACGTTACACGTAGCTCTTAACAATTGACATCCATATATAAAATATAGTATATGTGTAGTCTCAGGACAGTGAAGTTGAACATTTGTTACACAATTGTCAACAGAGTATACTGAATTTAAAATTCAGGGATGGACGTGAGGGAAAATGTTTATAGGATATAAATGGCAAAGCTATGCTGGGTTGAACAAAATGTATCCTCTTACAAGTCAGTGTGCACTTGGCTTTACAGGATCAGTTCTGCAATGTAGCATTTTGTCTGTTTTGTGTGATTTGCAAAAAACATGAAGTCTTGGAAAATTGGTCATAAATATTCCTATCACCAGTGGTTTTGTAAAAGATTTGGCCGATGGCTAACGTTAAGAATTGGTTGACGAAGTGTTGCCGTCAATTCAACAAAGCTGCGGAATGCTGTTGAAAGAGACGGTGTGTGTATTTGTGAGGGAGAGAAAAGCCTCACCATTTGTGTGATGAAGGACTTGGTCAATCATGTTCGGGATAGCGGGAATCTGCCAATCAGTGCCTTTGTTTGGGTTTGCAGAAAAACGTGCCGACTGCAAAGTTTGTCTTTTGGAGTTATCGGTGAAAGTGGCTGAATAGGAAGAGGAATACATTGTGGATTTTGTAAATTGTACCAGCTGCGGTCTGTGAGTCATCCATCCATGTGTGTTCATAAACATGTAAGTAGACTTGTATAAATATGTATAGATATTATTTGGGTGTGTTAAGTTTATATTGACATTTATATTATACGAGATGTTCAGTTACATTAGCCCAAAAGGCCGCTAATGCTTACAACAGTATTATTGTGCTCACATTTGTACTCACGTAATACTGTATATGATTATTATTGGAGTGCTTACAATGGCTGTGTAACGTTGACCTATGTTTGAGTTACTGACTAAGATTACAGCAGCAAGGAGGCTGTTTAATTTAACATGGAGCTGATGTGGATGTTATGTTATGTTAGCTAATTAAGTTGAAGTTAGCATGTACTAGCTTTACTATCCCTGGTCCCTTTTACAAAATATATATTTATTTCAAGATAGGCAATGCTTCTTTTATTGAATTGGTTTATTTTTAATGGGAAATGAATGTGTGTACATTAAACGAATATTAACTATCAGATTGAATTGTATCTTATCGCATTGCACCGAATCGTTTAAACACTGAATCCAACTGAATCGTTAAGAGATTAAAATGTATCGTCCCTGAACCGTATCGTAGCCCCTGTATCTAGATGCACATCAAATTCTCTTATGAGGTAGAGATACACACCTCTAGTAGTTGTATTTTAATATCTTGACTAAAAAATATTTTAAAAGGAATTATTTCCCCATGTATTAGCCACTTCTCGCAACCATAGCAGAATGGACCCTATGTTTGTCATACAGCTATTTCAAGAACACATTTTCCTTACAACCAACTGGTAATGGTAGGAATTAATACAGAGCTAAAAACTAAACACTGAAAACTTTAACCACTGTGACACATAACATAGAAACACTGCATGATTGGTTGTCACACAACCAATTTTTTCAGGAAATTAAGCAATATAGGAGTAAGAGACACAGAAAGGACAAAAAGAGCGGTAGATAAAAACACAAAACTATGAAGAGGTAGGCACGCATCTGATTCAGATACAGCAAGTTACTTTGCCACAACCACCCAGTGATATGGTTGCCATAAGCATACCAATATATGTATATATATTATTTATTTTTTTATACATACAACAGAAAAAAATAGTGTCAATGTAATTTAGAATACCCCTTTATGGTCTACTTTACATTATGCCAGCCAAAAAGATGCAATATTTTGCACTTAGAATTAAGAAAGACAAAGTCCAGCATGCAAGGTACAGGAAACTGGAAAGGCAGCCTCTTTATCATAATTATAAATGGCAGTTAGACTACCAACAATGGTCTACTGAACGGATTACATTTCTACCCAATTTAAAGCACCTCTTAACAGAAATGTTAAATTTATCAAATGAAATGACAGTGAACAGTTCTGATATATAAAGTCATTTTGAATTTGCTAGGCTTTCTATTAATTTAAAATCTAATTTATTAGGCCTTGGTGATGCAAAGTTTTGCCTCACAGGGTGAATTAGAACTGGTATCTGCACCAAAAAGGCCTTACTTACAGGCATGCCAAATAAGTACAGATGATTTTACATGGTTCATAGATTTAAATGCATATTGAAACGTTACTTATCGATATGTTTTTGCTGTAGAAGGGTTTTAACACGGTGCATGACTACAGACAAAACAGTTTAGCTGACAATAACAATATTTTACAAAACACAGTAGTCAAACTCAATGTACTCTGTCACACTATTATTTAAAGGGACCATAACATCCAGTACAAGTGGGAAGGGGCATGACTGAACTTTTGTCAACAATGAAATGACATCCAAATAGACTAATTTTTCTCTACTTGAACCTACGTTCATTATAGAATATTGTAGTTCATAGAAAATATTAAAATATGCTGCACGGTACCAGCTAATACAGCATGGAAATGAAACAGGACAGAGCCAAACCAGGGTCAAACAGTCCATGAACTACTCTGAGTCCTCCAACTTGTTTATTGGTTACAAAACAGCCTAAGATCTGAAACTTCCCATTTTAAAATTCCTATTTTACAGATTACATTTGGACATTGTAGCAAGCTTGTCGCTGTGGGTATATCCATTGCTTTCGCTGTCATTAATCATGTCATCAGAAAAACGTATTGAATGCTTCTGGTATAAAAAAAATAGATGCTGCGATAACTACATAGCTGATTGGCTGACTAATAACCTGGGAACTAAACATAATTAAAGCATTACAATAGTCTACGGTAGTTTTAGCTGAGAGAAATTAAGTCAAATTTGTAATTATCTTACAGTATCAGAATGGCATGAACACCAAGGCACTCTTGTTGAAGAAAATATTAAAAAGCTTTTATTGATGAGGCTAATTCTAATCTAATTTTATAAATTGCCCATTTTTCAGAGTCAGGCATATTCAAGTATACATTTATTCCTCCCCGTCATTTAAATGTTTATGACTACTTATTGCTGACTTGTAACAGAAACTCTGCTTGACCCTGGTTTAAGCTGATCAAATTGTATGCTTGTTTAAAAAGGACTGTGATCCCCAGCACACATGCACCTGCAGACAGACTGAAGAGGTAGCATAAAAAGTTGCAGCCTGGTGCAAATGGTGTACATTCCCCCATGGCAATATGAACAGATAAAACAGTGTTAAAGCATATCTGTGGACATAACAAATAGCCAAGGATTAAAAGCAATACGCTTAGTTCTTTTTTTCTGATGACAATGCTCTAAAGATGAATGCAAAGGCGGATTTTATACAGCTAGAAACATTTAGATAAATTATACTCAAATGCATTTTTGGCATCTACAAAATTACCAAAAGTTATTAGGCCCTGTGTCCACTGGGGAACTCTTATCCAACAGAGATAACAAAATGTGTGTTAGAGGAGACTGCGGTGATTGCGGTTGCAATGCTGCTATTGAAATGCAATGCTCGTTTAAAAAGATGTTTACATTTAGCTTTTGCCACTCAGAAAAAGTAAAAAACGCAATGCTGTAGGTGAAAGGAAACATGAAAAATATAACTAACAAAATTTGAAAAAGTCATCTTTTGTAAAGAGGTTCCCAGTGGAAACAAAGTCTTACTTTTCAGTAAAAACTGTTGATATAGGATAGTATTCTTTTGATAAGAGTTTTGCCTGCTGAATTCAGCAACCCCACAAGAAAAACCACCCCATTTAATATTTCTCAGTATGCACACAATGCATATATAAAGAATGTGTCTAATGTATAGAGCCACTATATTAAGACATTAAGGTCTTAAGAGTGAATGTAGTTAATGTCTGAAAGCTAATGTAAAATTATGAGAAATATTATTTGGGGTGATGCGCAAAAGTACAGAGATGCTGAAGGGTCCATGTAACCTACTAGACTCTACTCTATAAGGACTGGTTTATACACAACACCACAGACATCTTAAGTTCTTCGGCAGACATGAGAACGACACAAAAATCGATCAAACCAGATAAGTCAACTAGAGTTCCAAAACTTTACAAAAGTATGAGTGACGCAATAGAAGAAAGCATCTTCCTACCAAGGTTGCAAAATGATTTGTGAAACCCTAACACCGAGCCAGACGATTAGACTAAATATTTACTTCAAATAACTTGAAAGCAACAAACCATTGACAATATGGTATTGATATTAATTGTGCACAAGATGGTGTTAAAGTTTTAGATAAATTAATCTACAATTCATCCATAACATGACTTAACATCCAAAAAGTCAGCAAAACACAATGCTATGAGCCAAAATACTCAAAAATACTTGCATGATCTCCTGCCAATCTAGGACGATTTATTTAAAAATCAACACTGCAGCCTCACTGGATATCATTTCAACGTACATACAAGAGTCATAAAAAACAATTAAAAAGTAGATTTCTGCTATGTATCAGTCAATGTGAAATAACAATTAGCATATAATCATGAATCTGCTGCATTGACATTAAAAATTGTTCAGTTTTCATTTGATATATACTTTCAATATTATTTACAAGTTCTCACAGATAAAATACAGTTTAAAATTCAGTTTAACTGAATCTGACAACTCAACTAAAAAAAATTGATGGCACAAAAACTTGGAATCTGAAAACATTTTCTGATCCTAGCTTTCAATTTGTTATTCAATGTTTACATGTAACTTACTCTTTCCAATCATATCTGTAAGCTACTGCAATTAATTACGCACTGATCCTTAATGTATATATACCTAATGCAAATATGGCGCAATAACATTGTCAAAATAATCTGTGTCCAAAAATCAGCAGATATCAACACTGATAAATAAATGTTCACCTTCTCTTAATTATAACACGACAATATATATTTGTGATATATATACTGTGAATAGAACATTTACAAAGTGTGAATTGGTCAACTATTGACAAGTTGAACATTGCCATTTCTTTTTTTCTTCCTAAAAAATACAATCCAATTTGAATAGACCACACAAAATGCTGTATCTGTAGTAAGTACTGTAAATGATGGGGAACTTTGACATCTGAAACTTGCCAATCAGTCAAGGAACTATGATTACAAGCACACCGGCAAACCAACTCAGCAGTCACAGTACACTTCAATTAAACTCACACATAATGAAATGGCAATTCATTATTGAATCTTAATATTCACGCCAGAAACTCTTTGGTCCACTGGCCATAGCTGCTGGTAAAACACAAATTTTTGATAATTTCCACTTTTTATGAGCCAAACTGATAGATAAAGATTAGGTGTTAAGGTCTATTTACGGAGTCTCAAAACTGCTGAAAAGGCAGAACTAGTACAAAACTTTACCCAACACCTGTACAAGCAACAGAGCTGGTACTGCTTTATTGCCATGTGATCTGTAACACATTTTGAAATTTATTTGGCAGAACACAAAAAGTGGCCAACAAATTTTGCAAATTACCAGCCTCAGAAGCATGTCGACCAAAAAGTAACAATGCATTCACAAAGTCAATTTCCATTAACTATCAGTGTATTTTCTGAGAGAACCACAGTATTGATACAACTCTTACAAACCCTTCTTTGCAATGCAGCATGGTGAATACATTGCCTATTACACATTGTCTGAAATTCCAGATACACAACACAGCTATGATTACCAATTATGACATTTTAAGGGAAGTAGACTTACCTTACACCTACCTGAAATCAATGTACTGAGTTTTAGAAGTCTTTTCCTTGCTTACCTCGTCTCTCCTTGTCCCTTGCTTATATATTTATAGAGGGACATTTAAATGAAAGAATGTCATTCTTTACTGTAGATTGACTTCAAAAGTTGTTTAAATGTTTAATGATTTACAGCCTATACGTGACTGTACTCATCAGGACAAATACAACATCACCCTGATAATTTATTATTACCACACCCTCTGTAGACTAAATGTTGACCAAATATGTCATGGGCACAGAAAATCCTAAACTAAACTGAAACCTTTAATCTGATTAAGAAGAGAGGAGATAAGCAATCAAAGCAGACTTTTTCAAACACATCTTCGGCCATGTAGTTTAGGCTATTTGTGCCTGAACTGGACTGGCCTGGTCCAGGTCTAAAGAATGTAGTGATAAAGAAGACAAAGAGTTTATGGTGAATAAATACCATGGGAAACACTGTACCCACCTCCCTTCGCGCTTAGCGGTGTCTGTACTCCCTCTCCCTCTCTCTCTCCCGGTCTCGGTCCCGGTCCCTCTCCCGATGACGGTCCCGCTCCCGGCTGCGTTCTCGGTAATAGTCCTCATGCCGGTCACGACTGCGGGACTTGTGACGCCGGCTCTTTTCTCTAGAGCGGCTGTGGTCTCGTTCCCTGGAACGTTCTCGCCTGGCATGGACAAGCATCATTGGACTGTGTACAGGGGTTTCAAAGTTTCAAATATCAACTCTTACAGGGCCAATTCCCATTTGGAAGAAATAATTAAGATACAGTCAGAATTACAGTTAATTCAGGCTAGAAAATACAAAACCATATAAAATGGGATATAAAACAGTCCATACATCTTTAAATCTGTCTCTTTGTGCTAGATCCAAAATATTCTATGTGACAAGTGGTTTAGCCTATGTCTCTTTTTAGCATAGCTTGTAAACACCTTCAGTGTCACATTTAAAGGCTACTGCACAAAATAAAAATCTTACCTGGAAGCAGAACCGTAGCTTTTTGACTCAATACCGTGAAGACAGTCCTGCAGGGAACTGATGAGGACTTTACAGCGGTCGTCTGCTGACACTTTGGACTGCTTAATCAGACTAATCGCTGTCACCAAGGTCTCTATAGCACTTCCATAGTCAGCTGAAGAGAACACAAGGTTGCATTAAGCTTTAATTGGCTCCTAATTTTTGTCTTGTTGGTATAAAACCGGAGCACACCCACAGTAAGTAAGTACTTTTGGTTGTATGTATCCTATATTATTATGTGTGTTACCTGCACTGGCGTCAGACACTGCTCTAGATATTGCACTGGAGGAGATGGCTCTGTTTCTGTTCATGATCTCCTCAAACTCTGCCTCACTCAAAGGGGTCCGTGACGCCTCCATCTCCCTACAAATACACACAAGGGTCAGAGCATGTGTTAAGTTCCAGAGTTATGAAGGATGTTATCTTTGCAACCAAAAACTTTAAGTGTAAATCAGCAACTTACTGTGCAAGTCCAGAATGTTTGCACTTGATAAAAATAGCAACACTTTGTGCCAATGTATTGATAACATATTGCGACAGAACATTATATGAATTGCTGTTTTGATTATTTGTTACACATCCAACACCCATTCTTACCGGCCTCCAGGACCATAGTCCCCTCTTTCATATGGTGGTGGGCGTCCGTATGGGTCGTTTGGTCCAGGGGGGCCTCGGCTGTCGTTGGGGGGCATGTTGTTGTTGCCAGGTGGAGGGAAAAAGGCAGGGTTGACATGGGGTGCTGGTGGTGGTCCACCCGGTGGGGGACCTGGCATGTGTGGAGGTGGTGCCAAAGCCATGGGGGGCCCAATGGGGCCCGGGGGGCGTGGAGGGAAGGGTCCTGGGGGTGGTGGGCCCTGTTGTGGGGGTGGTGGACCAGGGGGAGGGCCATAACCTGGAGGAGGTGGGCCTGGGGGCAGGGGTCCCATTGGAGGCTGGCCAAACTGACCAGGGAAGAGAACTGGGGGAGGAGGCCTGTCCCCACGATTTGGAGGACCAGCGAGGGGAGGGGGGAGGCCCTGGCCAGGAGGTGGAGGCCCTGGAGGACCAGGTGGACCGGGAGGGGGACGTGGGGGACCCTGCATTCCACCTAAAAGAGAACACAAGGAATACAACAGAAGTGCATAAGACAAAGTAAGATCTAGCGAACTATTAAGAGTATGATGGGGAAATAAGTGTGCTGATAAGACATCTCTAAGACTTTTCTAATTAAAATAAAATTGGCTAGTTTTAAACATAAAACACATAGTGGCTCAGCCGATTCATCGGTCAAGCTCTAATTTGATATCCTGCAGTAGCCAGTATTTTCCATGAATACTTTCAAATGATGTAGATACCCATAGGTACTTATTAAAGCTGCAGTGTGTAGAATGCAAAAGAATTGAAGAATTTGAAGTAGAGTGAGATCTCTTCCTGCAGTTCACCCTCTCCCCCGTTTGTCGCATGGGCAATGCCTGAACAGAACAGCCAATAGGACCCGCCCTCCCTCTAAAATGACCTGTGATTGACCAGTCTCCTGTGGCGGCTAGATATTTTAATGCCGACTACAGACCAAAGAGGTGGTGCTGACATTTTCTCTCCGACCACTTAAATTACATCATGCAGATTTGTTTTATTTTTACTATGGACCTTTTGACCAACAACAGCAAAAATAAAGTGCCTACCACAGCAATAACACAAACATAAGGAAGAGCAAGCCATAGCTAGAGGGAACAACAAATGTCAAAAGGCCACAAAGTAATGCTGCAAATTAAATCAGAAGGCAACAAAACAGATGAGATACACTCATAGCAATTTAATTCAAGCAGGCTTTTTTAACCAGAAGCCCTGCAGTGCTGGACTTTTTTTCATCAACACTTAATTGAGAGGGTGCATTGCTAAAGTTGTCAAGAGCCCCAAGACTTCAGCATGGCAAGCTTACATATATTTGAGATACTGTATAAACTGCAGTTAGCAAAAAGATTATTTCCATGCAAGGGCCACCTGTGAGATGTCATTTAAGGCAAATACGGACTAAAAGGCTTTAGTCAGATTCATTAATTTTTGTCACGCAGCAGTATGAAGGAATTTACAGGGAAGTGTTGATTGATGATCATTGAGCCATTACACAGGATAGAAGAGCAGAAGAGGTACAGAAGTACTGTTGTATTCTGACTAGATTTAATTAGGGATGCACTAATCCAATACTGATATTGGGCCGATACTGAATCAAATAGCTGGATGGGGTATCGATTTCAGTGGTACAGATACCGATACAATGGTATTCAATTCTATGTATATACACACACACACACACACACACACACTATATACAGGAATTTTATTTCCTGCTTAGGTTTTGACGAATTTGTTGATAAATGTAAAAGGTTTACACATCAATTGTAATTCCTGTTAATGTTGACAACTGTTTATCCATTTGCTGGTGTACTATTTATGTTTAATAATATAAAAAAACAGTACATTTCTTCTTCCATCTTTATCCGTTTGAGGATACAATTGTTATAGACATTTTGTTAGATTGTGATATTTTTTTAACTGAACTGGCCTCAAAAGAACAAAGTACATCTCTAAATGGTGTGTTTCTCTAAAATATTTTACTTTGAACACACATTATACCCTGGTCTCATGCAGGGCCAACAGTTTTTGATGGAAACCATCTATTATGGGACTTGGAGAGCTTGGTGAGAAATTCAGCTGTTTTTGGGGCAGTCAACCTGACTGTTTCAATGGCATAACTCCTACCAATAAACAGCTGAGGGTTAGGATAAAAGGTGATCAATCTATTCAATCAGATCAATCGAGGTGCTTCACCTCTGCCACGCCAGCTCCCGTTCCTGCCCCCCGGCGGGAAGGGATTGAAACTCATATCCATCAGAGGGCCATCTTGGTGCCTAATCAGATCTGGTCTCATCCCTGGGCCTAATGGGGAAGAAAGCAAACCAATCACAACTCTTCCCTTCATAAACTTCCCCCTACTAACTGAAGGCCTGTCACAGCCCAGCAGCACAAGCCACTAAACGAAAGAAGGGATGTGAAAAAAGGTGGGATGAAGGGAAAAAGACGCAAAAATGAGAAAAGCTGGCAGCTCCATTTTCTCTCACTATGTGTGTAAGGCGGCCAATCCAAGATTTGCGAGTTTAAGATTGGTAGCTTGCCAAATAAAGCTTTGAGCAGACTGCTTCTCGTGAATGGTGTTGGAAATTGTCAGTAAGCAGAAAATTGCAGCCAGGGAAGGATTGTTTGTTCAACTGGAGGTGAAGAGGGACAACGAAAGAACAAACCAAATGGGGAGGGGAACATGCAAAGACACAGCCCTGCCAAGAGAGATTGAATGGGTGAAAGATCCCTCACAAGAAACACACACTACCATAGACTAGCCTCGGTTCCATGCGGGTGTGAGTACTAGCAAAGCTTGGACTGTGTTAAAAGAGCAGCACTGCCAGACAGAAAGCAGAATTTTACTTAATCTCATATTGAGTTTTCAAGACATGTGTCACACTATGATTATTTCAGTCTGTTGCACTGCTTTATTTTTGTAAACAAAAATAATCAGTACATGTATGACAAAAACAAAATTCAAAATATGAAGACATCTTTTATCAAACCCAAGTCTAAATCAGAAATCCACTGACCCATAAACCTCAACAGGTGAGCATGACCACCACCAGCAGTGATTCCCAATAAACTGATCCATATTCATCACAAATCACACACATTGTTGTAGTGAGCTAACAGAGTGATTTATGATGTGTATGTATTCCCAATGCATCGATCCATGAATTTGCTTTGACTGCAGAGACTGGAAATTAATTTTATCTGTTTGAGAATGGAAATAGAATTCAGCTGGTTTTCCAGTAGCGATGTGATTAGGACACAAACATCTTTTATGCCATGAACTCACCTTGTTTTGATATAGCAAAACCAATTTACGCAACAAGGTCCAATAAATTGATCCCCCCCGCAGCTAGTGATTTACAGTAAATGTCAGAGGCTGAACTAACCTGACAACATTTTAATAACAGCAGGCTACCTCCTAACTCAGGCTAAAAATCATTCAAGTACATTTCAGTAGTAGTTTAAAACTATAACTGCTATAACAGACTTAAAATCAAATCTACTTCCTAACCCATCTGATTTCAGTTTTTAAATATAATCTTTTAATTTAGTGAACCGAGAGGGGCTTCGTCCCTAGCATAATTGCACAAAGACTTGTTAACAAACTAACCAGGGAAATGTGGTGGCGGTCCTCCAGGCCCAACAGGACCAGGAAAGCGTTCTCCACCGGGGCCAGGTGGTCCAGGGAACCTGCCTCTGCCTCTACCCATGGGGAAACCCCCACGAGGGCCAGCGCCAGGGGGACCAGCTTTACCTTCCCCAGACATCTGGCCTGACTGGGTACCTGTGAAATGAAGAGACAAAAGTATCTCAGTTTTCAATTTAATAAGAAATAAATAATAAGTGTGTTCATTGTGTGCAGATTTAAAACAAGACTGATTCATTAACTGAAGAAA
>CM042447.1:11753106-11773106 GCA_023631565.1 Gymnocephalus cernua | reverse complement strand
CAAGGGCACTGTCGCTGCGGTCAGAGCAGTTGTGAATGGTTTGAAAAAATACAAACAAGCCAGAGGATTTTCCCACCACGTAACTGTTTATAGTCACGCTGGTGGTCGCGAGACTAGTTGCAGTCTTCTCTTGAACAGAGGTGGCGCTAATGAGGAAAGACTACCGGCATTGCTACTTCTACAGACTAGAAGAAGAAAAACAACAGCAGAACCAAGCCCCCAGGAGGAGCGCCGAGTCTATATGCCACCATGGGCATAGCGCTTTGGGTACAAGAAAAGCGCATTACAAATAAAATGTATTATTATTATTATGGGCTTAGCGGATAGCGGTGGTACTGCACTCCATGGCCCAGAAAGACTTTTTCACGTAGACTTACATGGTGAAAGAAACGTCTATATTTCAGCGAATAATTTGTTTCAGGGTATATAAACTTACCAGTCCGAACACTTAAAGGTTCCTTGTTTAAAATGTCATGTTTTTAACATTTTTAACATTCACTAGTAGCGAATACAGAATTATTAAATTAGAAATGATGAACGCGCATAATGGACTGCGCCCGCCCACATACATGACTGTTCTCCCGAGGTCACGTAGCGAGCTGTAATAAATAATAGCGCTAGCTGATGGTTGTAATTCACCATGTGTTATGTTAATACGTCCATGGTATTATCTTATTAAGTTAGGATACATCCGAGGGATGTGTGTGTGTGCTGTAAAGCCTGTTACGTGGCTGTAACGTCATTAGCGTTTCCCAAACTGGTGGGGCTATGGGCTAGCTATATGCCTACACAACGTTACTACAGACAGTGATTACATTGCCTTGGCTCTCTCTTATAATACACCCGAGGGCTGTATGCTGTAAAGCTTGTAACGTGGATGAAGGATGAAGCCATGGATGAGCTTTGTTCACTAAACTGCAGGCTAACTGCTAGCGCTAGCTAGTAGCTAGCTAGCTAGCTAGTAGCACGACGTAATTATTAAATCTCCTTGGTTGTCTAGCTAAATACATCCATTGTTTATTTAGCTAAGCATGTAAACGATCGGGAACAACGAAAACACAATGTTTAACGTCAGTGAATGTTTTAGACAATAAAAACGGCGAGTTCGTGAGTTCGCCACTTATAAGAAACACGCTCATGAACGAGCATGTTGTTACCGGTTGCTAAGACAACGCAAACAAATTGTTGCTAGTGCGCGTGTCCATCGTGACGTCATGGGCCAAGAATGCGGAAAATCCGAGCTCCATGTTGTCTTAATGCGCTTTTGAGCACTCTCATTGGAACGTACGGGGCTTCCCGCCGAACGCTGTATCCAGTTCTCTTAATACATCCATGAGCAGAACTGGCAGCAGCATTGCCGTGAATGCTTCGATTTGATTGGATGACCTACTTCGTCAGATCAAGCCTTTCATTCACCATAAAAGAACTCATCTTAACCCAGAAGTTTACAAGAGAGACTTGCAGTCACTCGGAGAGTCCTGGCATCCGGTTGCCCAGGAGCTCGTTCATGCTTCCCGTTTCTGGTTTGTCGCGCGCCACTGAAAAAATAGAGTGGTGCACGACCTGTGCTCGCGCGCTTAAATCTTAAAATCTAAATTACGCCATTTTGAAGTCACGCGCCACCTTCAATGCGTCAAGCAATATTCTTGAAACGATGCCAGGGAGGATTGTTTTGGTACGTGGCCTTAGTTTGCCATTGGAGAGGGCTGCCTGGAGGCAAGGTGAATCTGTGAAAATGTTCGTAGTATAAAACACTACTTTAAGGTTGCTGCTGACCTTGCAGCCCTGTCAACAGAAGTATATTGCTTAGCTTCCATGTAGTCCTGCCTGCTTTCCCAACTGGGGGTGTGCCATTGGCCATTTACTATAGGCAATACACTGACGATGGATAAGTACCTCATACAACCTCACTTCAAAATATCCGAACTATCCCTTTTACTGAACTAAAATTATCAAAGTGATGCTTGTGTTAACTTTTGACATATACTGACACTTTTGTTGCAGCATGAAGTATATCTGTGACTAACTCTCTAATACATCAGCTCGGTTGAGTGTGGGTTTAATTATTTAACTGAAAAAGCTAATTTAAATGCTGTGCGACATCCGTAAGTAACTCTAGCATGAGCAGCTGAGTGCACCATGAGTGCGTACAATGGGTCAACATAACATAACCTACACTATGGGAGGGCGGTGTTGGTAGAGATATCGTTGTCTCTAAATGGCAAAGAAAAACGCACAACAAACCCTACCCCTGACTACCCCTACCATGCATAGTCCACAACAGGCACCGTTAGAGGTGCGACAGGTCTAAGGCCCAGCAGAAAGACCACCTAGCTGTAACGAATCATTTGCATCCCAGATTCGGTTGTAACGTTACGTTACAGAAAAGGGGCGTGTGTGGAGGAAGAAAACAACTTTTGCCCAGCGGACAAATGCTAATAGCTAATCTAATAAAATTTTATAATTCGTACACGACGTTTTATGCCTAACCATAATTAACTTCGTTTCAACCTAGCTAGTTTGCTTGTATGAACTGAAAACACACAGGACTTTAAAAGCAACTTACTAACTCACGTTACACGGGTTTTGTAAAACAGCTAATGCTAGCTTACATTAGCTACCTAGCTATCTAGCTAATGTAACGCAACTACGTTTGTTTGGCGGCCATGTCAAGGCCTGATACAGTGAACAATGAAAGTGGTTGCTTTTAGCATTCACCCAAATAAATAATATATATTTGCACATTGCATGTATATTACTACGCGCAGCATACGTCGTGTTAAATGTCGATAACATCGCCAATGAACCATTTCGAGCCGATAATTGTAGCTAGTTAAGGATGCAGGCTTGCAGCATGGTGAAAGGGGGCCCGTATGCGAGGGAAATCGTTTGCCCAGCAGAACACACCATTCCCCTACCATGCTAACACTTGGTTACACATATATACAGAAAATACCACCGTTAGTCGAACTAAGGTGAATGCAGATGTAATACCTGGTTGAATTCCTCCTCTACGTCGGCGTAGATGTCGATGTGATCCACACCGTCCGCCATTTTCCTCTTTCCCGTCGCTCTCTCCGCCCGGCGGTGCAGAGCAACACTGACTGACTGAGCCACAAACAATGAGACAGAGAGGGACAACTAGCGCCCCTGCTGGTCGACTTCACTAATTACAACACCTGCTGTAGACCATTAACCTATGATATACACGATAATAACAGGTCCGTCTCAAAAAAGTCCCACGTCACTTTTTCTTGGGCAAGTCAGTCAAGTCACAGGTTATGTCAAGTTAACTCAGGTCGAGTCCTTAGTTCAGGCAAGTTAAGTCCCAAGTCGAGTCATTTTTTTCTTGAGCAGGTCAAGTCGTCATTTCTTGTCTGGAAAAGAAATTACCAAACAATGTTAGACTTCCTCGCAATTTTGAGGTAGAAAGTAGGCTATGAGTAGGTCACCATTTTGACTCAGTTTATCATAATGTAGGCATAACATATTATGTTTGACTTAGTATTTAAAATGTTGGACATGACCATTCTTTTTTTAATATTCCACCATCCATTTTGTCTATTTGTTTTATATGCATTCGGCTGGGGGGCCTTGACATCCTGTCAGGGAGCCTAGATGTGGCAGCATCCCTGAATACAGAAATCTGAAACTGTAACCTACTATAGTGGATGCTGCTGCTGATGAGTCATTTAAATTAAATAATCATTGTACTGCAATGCTATTCATACTTTAGTTGAAGGAAATAGAATCAAGGCATGAAGCAATACTGCATTCAGAGACACAAGTTGAGATGAACAACCATCACATTACCAACACCTTTTCTGTAAAACATCACACAGCAACGGTGTCTCATGATGGTATTTTGTAGTTGCAGATATTATTTCAAACCTTTGGATTATTCCTGTTGCTGGTGCAATATGAAATCTCATTTGGATACAAGAGCTCACATTGACACTTTTGTTCAGCTTTAATACAATGTCAATACAGGTCGAAGGTTTTCTAAGATCCCAATTATCATCAAAATGAGATAACCTGTAAATATAATTATGCATGACAGTGAAGTTTTACATGATTTAAAAGTAACATTTCAAACAAATTTCGCTTGGATTTGTGATACATTTATGATAAAAGTCTCTTTGAGTATTCGTACAATTCCTTGACTGATTCTCTGTTTTCGCCTGGTATTATTGTTAGTATCTTTATACAGTACTAAATACAGTACAAAAACCATATGGATAATTTAATTTGAATGAATCAGTCAGTCAACATATAATTGGGACACATGTCAACCATACAACATACAGAATATTGTATAGTAGAAATTACAAACAAAAATGAGACATATTAATAAAATGAGTCATATAATCTCAACAAGACACAACATACTGTGATGATGCACACTCACACACAATATGCAACTGAGTCTATTACACAAACAGGTAAATTATCAGGCAATTTTGTCATCAGAGTAAGCTCAACTGAAAAACATGCTTTGTGAGATGATTCAGAAATACCATAAAAAAAGCTACAGGGACACTCACAGCCCAAAATACATTGAAATGCTGAAGTTCAAGATCGCAGACATGATATGAAACACAAGGAAATACAAAAATACCCTATGCAATTAGATTTACACTGTTAATTTATATTGCAATTACATATATGACATTTCCAAACCATTTTCTTCCATATGACAATCTTGTTTATCATGAATTTAGAAAATTATGTTGTTATTCATGCCAAGGGCTAGGTAATAAGTAGCAGTTACATGACCTGGGGGCCCAGGTGAAGAATCCAAAAACCACAGTCCAAGAAATGTATAGTCACTGCCATAAAAATGAATACCAGAAACATTTGTTTTGGTACAACTGCATCTTTTGCGGGGTATTCTTTTTTTTTTGCTTTGAAACCATGCAATTGTATTTTCCAATACAATGATAACAACTTATCTAAACACAGTTTGAATCCATCATTGTGTTATCCATTTTGATTGTACATCTACATCATGTGAGAGTTCCAATTTCCACAGTGGTGTCCATAATTACATACAGTATGTACAAACACACAGAAAGACACAGAGAAAGGCAGACATTTTTAAAAAGATATGTCACAGAACTAAATATGTTTGTGATGTAATCCAAGTAAAAACGCAAAAAAACGAGATAGTGAGGGGGCTTCTCATGCTGATCTTTGATTATCTTTATTACATTGTTATCAGCTTCTTGGCACTTAGCCATCACCCTTTGAGATTTGCGGGAGATTCAGAGAAACTCATATTGCAAACACCCTTGTACAACACAACTTTCAGCAGCAACACTAATGTTACATAATGTTTACCATATATTGCTGTATCCCTTCTCTCCCTTATCTCAACGTTTAAAAAAGCATGTACTGTTGGTAGATGAAGCATTCAGGATGATAAAGTATTCAATGTGTGCATGCTTGCAGCTGCATATACAATATGCATGTGTGTCTGCAATATTTAGTTCAGTGGGTTCTCTCCCCCCCCCCCCGACTCATATTCCCCTTTTATCAATGCACGTCATAGCTACCACCTGCATCTCTTTAGTCCCTTTCATTTTGAGATGCAAAAGCAACTAATGGAAAAGTATCCATGGCAACAACAGCCCATTCACTTGCCTTCTTTGCAGTTTTCAGTTCAGGTGTAATAATTTGCAGGAGTAACAAATGCTCAAAAACCACGTCAATGGTCCATCAGTAGAGACTAGGTTTGTGGTTGTCATTAACAAAATGAGCAGAATTACTTTTTTTTAAAATCCACTTGAGGTGTCCAGCGTCTAAACACATCTCTTGATTCATTCCAATCTCCTCCTTTATATGAGAATGGGTGAAACAGCAAAGTTGTCCATTATCAGGAGACAAGTGCCAAGAAGGAGAGGCAGGTGAGGAAGAGAGAGGCAGAAAGAGATATAATAGAAGCTCCTCCACAGTCATTGGCGTTCTCCTACAGGAACAAAACAGAAAGTGATTTAACTTAGTGTTCCTGCCTTTTGATTTAAATTAAATGCAATCACACTTAACATGTTAGCAGACTCCCAAATGGAAAATACAATTTGGTGCATAGAACCAGCACAATAAGACAATGAGAGGAGGTTATGAAAAAAATGAATGAGGTGGACCAATGAGAATCTGACCTGGGGGTGGTAGGCGTGGCAGGACTCGGGGCGTCGGCGAATCTTCTGGGACCTCATCCTGTCACACTTCACTGAGGCATTATGTACAGCGGGGTCAAGGAGCAACAACAGGAGCAGCAGAGGTTTCTTTTGAGTTGTCATTCATATATCAATACACTGAAAATGACATATTTCACAAATGTACCACAGCAGGTGCACACCCAGCCTCAGAATTTGAGCGAGTGGGGAAGGCGTGGTGCAATGTGAAAATCAAAACACAATTGTAGTGTTCACGGGTGGGAAGCTGTTAACAGATCCTGGACTTGTTGCAACATTAACTCTAACTCTAAGCAAACTCTAACAACATCTAATGTAGTATGTGTGTTAAGGTGAGATCATTTCTCGAGATGAACCGGCGTCCATTAATATAAAAATATCAAAGGATATATTTCACTTCTTTGGGCTCCATGGTGAGGGGTGGGTACTGTCTGGAGCAGTCACAGTCTGCCTGCACCACCAACATCAACAGGTTGCTCTCGGGTATCTGTTGCACCACAAACATCCTGAAACACACACAAACACATCTAATATGAAATGGGTAAACATGTGCACACAAACATAAGCACAGAAAAAGAAAACCTCTCATGTATTGTATGACGTTAACTCTTTCTCAAGTAGGGGGCGCTGTGCCAGGGCAGATACAATTCCCACAATGACTGTTACACTGATCAACAAATATATATATCAAAAACTCCAAATAATGTTTCATATAATCATTTATAGGGTAAGTTCTATGCAAAAAAAATATGTTTGCAGAATTACTTGACTGCATGGGCTGGTCGAACTGGGTAATAAATATTTTGAAATCTACTAATCTTGTCCAGCAGTGGTGCTGTAAGCAGTATTTGTGCTGCTTTATATCTCTTTTGGCCTCATGAGGGCGTTCACACTCAACCTATGAACGCACGCGCACACACACACACACACACACACACACACACACACACACACACACACACACACACACACACACACACACACACACACACACACACACACACACACACACACACTAAGATGATTCCCTTTCTCTCTTCTTCACCTCCTTGCGCCTCCCACTGTTTTTTCGACTCTTTCTTTCGTTACCCACTCTCCCCATTTCTTTTTTTTCATTTACCTCTCAATACTTTCTCAGTCTCTCTCTCTCTCTCTCTCTCTCTCTCTATATATATATATATATATATATATATATATATATATATATATATATATATATATATATATATATGCTTCTTTCTATAGTCTTTCTATAACCCCATGCACCCAGATCTATTTCTGTTCCTTTCTACTGATTTCCGTCTTTCGGATACTCACACTGCTCTCAGTATGCAGAGCAGAGCAAAGCCAAAAATGGATTTTTGAAGGACAATTTAATATGACTGGTCGAGGGCTTAGAGGGGACTGCGCTACAGATTTGTGTGTGCATAAGGGTGTATGAGTGTGTGCTTACTTCTGGCAGCGTCCGCACTTAATAATGCTGTTGGTCTCTTTGACTGATGGCTCGTAGACGAAGCTGGGGTACTCGGTGTCACATGGCTGCAGGATGTCCCCTCTTTTCTTATGAGCTGAGGCTAATCGAGAAATAGATATGGGTCACGTCTCAAGGTGGGAATTACAATAAGTGTGTGTATGAAAGTGTATGTGTGACTTTTTCTTGATGAGTGACAGGCTCAGAGTCTGTGACAGGAGAATGCTGGGTGCGGTGCTATTTAAATGCTTCACACTTTAGCCGTTTCTACCATGACCAAAGGTACTCTAGCTCCCTGTGTATTCCAAACAGATCTGACTTTGCTTTCTGTGTACAGGTAAAATGATGGGTTTGAAACCAGAAAGAAATGCCATAATGGCTTGTTGAAATTTTGATGTCTGGTTGTGAGCTATGTTTTCTGTCTGACTTCCTCAGAATTACATTAGTTTCAGTGTAACACTATACTTAGGTCTTGTTTTGTAAAACTTGCCAGTGGCACCTGTTCCCACTGAAAGCCGCTCACATAATCAGAGACACCACATTTGATTTAGTTTGAAGTATACTACGAACACTACAACCATACACATAATGCAAAAAAAGTAGTTTTACAGAACCATGATGTTCCTAACACTTCAGGACAGATACTCACACAAGCTGTAATGTGACTTGGCTGAATGGAGGGATGATGATGACGATGATGTGGAGTAAGAGGAAGAGTGGATGATTGACAGGTGGAGTAATGAGGAAGGTGAATGTGTGATCGATGGAAAGACAGAGACAGATGAGAGGCGAGTAGATCAGAGGACGTGATGTTGTTATTCCATAATGACTTCTAGACTGGTGATTAAGGTTGCACACAATTCACAGTAAACACTCCTGGTATTGAACTGACACAACATCCATGTGTGTCATTCAATGTGCATGGGTTAAAAGAGCCACTTTCATGACATTTAAAACTCTGGCTTCAGGCTCAACATATTTCGCTAACCCACTAATCTCGCTTCGTGGTACACCCCTCTGCTCCGAAGGTTGTGATGATTTACAGAATATACATGATCTATGCACATGGAAGGACATTCCATAGACATGTTTTCTTGTAGAGCTCACCGTCAGCGAAATGCTCCGTGTGCCAGAAGCCACAGATATTAAACTCCAGGAGAAACCTTGTGGAGAAGAGAGAAGAGGAGAGTGACAGAGAGACGGAGTCAATTAGGCGGCCATCATTATAGACCAAAGCAGCTTGCAAGCAGATTGCAATCAGCTTTCAAAAACTGGGCAAGGACCCAAAGTTGTGTCATGGGAACATGAGAAAATGGGTCCTAAAATTATTCAGCACTAATTGGTAACTGTTTTTTAGATGACTGGATATGCCTTACCAAATCTCTACAATAAAAAACTAAAATGTTTTAAGTCCAGCACATAACTTCCCGTTAACTAGTGAATTGTCGTTTTTTACTATTCGGCTTTATTAAGGGGTAAACAAATAAGACATGCTTAGGCTCAGGAAGAAGAGAAGGTCGGTGGTTCGGTCCCGGCCCCCTCGCAGTCTGTATGATGAAGTGTCCTTGGGCACTTTGAGTGGTCGCTAACACTACAAAAGTGCTATATAAATGAGTCCATTTACCCTAATAGGTCAGCTAGTGAGCTCCAGAGATGCTGGTAGGCTGATTTTGCTTGCTTGTGACAGAGCCAGACTTGCTGTTTCCCCCTGTTTGCAGTCATTGTGCTAAGCTAACTGACTGTTGGCGGTAGCTTCATATTTACCATACAGACATTAGAGTGGTAATTGCTCATCTTATCTAACTCTTGGCAAGAAAGCGAATAATCATAGTTCCCAAAATGTCAAACTATTTCAATAATAATATTGTATTGTCAACCAAGAAAAAAAACCTTCCACTGCTTTCACACAATTTTTTGTTCTTATAGCAAACTTATTTTAGATATACTGACATTTCGGTTGCCCCTAGCAACACTTACAGTAGGAAGTTGGAGAGGAACCACTTGAGGGCTGAAGCCAAACCATAGAACGGCTGAAGAGATAAGCAGATTATAGTTACTGGAGATTTGATTAGCCCATTAAGGTAATTATATTGCATACAGAGTGAGTACACTGTACATACACTGAGAAGTGGACGGGCGCTGCTGACAGAGTGTGAGTTCATCTTACACATGGCCTGGTAGTCGAACAAGGACACCCTGAGGAAACACACACACACACACAAAAGCACATGGTGTTGCTCCTCAGGCAGTATTTCACTGACTTACATCGATTCCTTGACCCCCCCCCTGCAGACTATTACACACAGCGTCGTACAGCTGAGCCTAACCTTTGTAGAAACCCTGATCCCAAACTTCACATAGAAAAGAATGAAACCTGAGAGCAAATCATCCCAGTGATAGAATGACCTTCGTTTTTAAACAGAGGGATTTCCAAGTGTTTCAACGTTTTCTTGTTTTTACTACAATACATTATGTATATATGGTCCTTTTGCAGGTCGAGGTACAAGAACGCATAAACACACAAATTTGCAGATGCATGAACATATACTGTAAGCGCAAACAGTGCACAGCCACTGAGCTTCATGCATGCTCAAAACCAGTTATGTAATATTCTGTGTGAAAGGAAACATGACACAATCTTTTAGTTGTATAGAAGTAGCACATCACTCATGAGATTTCAAACATAAAAGATGGGAAAAAAGTAAGAGGAAAGAAAATCTAGAGCAGTCACAGAAGCTTAAAGGGGAGCAAAAGGAATACTGCATATACAAAGATTGGTGAACTAGCTAACCTTGACACAGTGAGTACAACACAGGGCAGATACTATACCATTATATAGCAATAAAGACAAAGCTTTTGAGTCTCTACAATGACAGTAAAGCACACCCTCCATGCCATGGATGCATAATGCATGGCTTAGGTGTATAAAAAACAAAACAGAAAACATTTGCAAACCACACTCTTGGTTAAGACAAGCCTCAAGAGCAACCTCTTCTGTTTGTGATACAGCATGAGGATGACATATCAATTTCGTGAGCCCACTTTTAAATGCATGGTGTCAGGAGCATGAGACAGCGGGAGGCATAATATATATGGCACTTAACATTGCAATGTCGGGGCACTGCAGCTTCTTGCCTAATTGATTTAGAGAAGTTTACATAAAGTTTAAGATGCTTGAGCTCTTGCAGGCCCTGTCAGGACGAGGTAACCCCCGGTCCTTTGCTAACAGAGAGGCTGTCAAGACCAAGAAACCAGACACACAACTATACTGCCAACCAGTCAGGCAATGACATCCAGACATTACCTTTTAAACATGCCCATTCTGATTAGTGTTGTCATCACAGATCCGTCGACCTCGCCAAAGAATCTTCCCGCCTATTAGAAAAGAGAAAGCACAAAAAACATGTCAGGCAATTATCCTGCGTGATCCAGACTAATTTCTATGTTTTTTCTAAAAAAAATATATTTTTGGATATTCCGAGTGCGTTGTTTCGTTGAAAAATTGACAGGCGTAAAAGCTCTCAAATAATTAAGTCAAAGACTAGAGAGTCTAGAAAGCACACTTTATCACTGAGTGTGTGTGTGTGTGTGTGTGTGTGTGTGTGTGTGTGTGTGTGTGTGTGTGTGTGTGTGTGTGTGTGTGTGTGTGTGTGTGTGTGTGTGTGTGTGTGTGTGAGTGAACTCACATCACTGCGCTGTTTAGAAATTAGGACAAAGCCATTATTGTCAATCACGTAGCATGCGATATCCTAAGATGAGAAAAAGAGACAAGAGACAAGAAAGCAAATGCTTATGTGAGGAAAGATCTGTGTCAAACATCACTGACAAAGATAACAACAAGCTAAATAATTCATGTAATTCAAGTTATGAAGTGACTCAAAATTAAAGTTATATGAATCTATTTCTTAGTGGCTCCAAACAGGAGGACAAGATAAAACATTTGTTTACTTTTTGGGGCTTGAATACCAAGACATAGTATAGTTAAGTCAATTCATGCTAGGTTGATTATTCATTTTCATTTCATATCAGACAGAGAGCAAGATATACTCACAAAGCTGTCACACCGAAGAGGACAAACTCCATCAGTATCAGAGCACTGGAGGACAGACAGGGAGAAAAGAAAATGTTTGATAGGAAGTGTTATATGTGTCATTATCTGATGAGTAGTGTGTTTAAAGTAGGGCAAGTTTGTGTATGTGAGGAAATGATATCAACACATGGTCTGTCTGTCTTTTCTGTGGAAGTGTTATGCTTGAACATGTGTCAATGTCGACAAGTGCATGTGTACGTGTGTGTGTGTGAAAAAACTTGCAACTGTTGGTGAGAAGATGTTAATTTCAGTGTGATGTGTCTACCTGTGATGGGCTTCTGAGTGTCTTGTTTGCTTGCTAGTGCAAGTTTAATTTCTGCATGTCTGTGACTGTGTGTGTGTGTGTGATCTTTTTAAATGGAGTGTGAAGCTGACTTCACAGAGCTCAGCAGGCGCTGAAGATGTTAAATGATGTTTTGAAAAATGAGGAAAGGGGAACCTGTGCACACTTACATCTGTGTCATTTGGCTGAGAAGACATGAAAAGAGATAAAAAGAGAACATGAAGAAGAGAGAGAAACATTACTTCAGTTAATGATGTGTAAGCCAATGAACTGTCTCACTTTGTTGCTGTTAGATTGCTGTTGACAAAGCCATGTATCATCTCAGAGCATATGTTTCAGGAATAGACAAAATACTGCAGATACAGGTTTTTTTCATGAATGCTGATTTATTTTTAAATTTAAATAAGGTATTAACAGAGTTTCAAGCAGGTGTGGAGAAAAATGGAAGTAGGAAAATGTAGAAGTTGCAGTTAGGTGTTTGGTGCTTCTTACATAATAGGGTGTATTTACTATATATCAGCCTTTGCAACTAGACAGTGGAAGTTCTCTATCAACACTGTCTGTAAATTGTGCTTTCTAACACTTTCCCTCATCAGTGGAAGGGTCATGAGTCAAAATGTCAATAGTTCTCCTCATGACTTCATGGTCACATCTTATGTACACAGTGTGTGTACAATATGTCTTTAGAATCATGGCCAGGCTATATAGAGCGTGTCCAAGTGTGAATGAGTCAATCTATCATCCCTTTCAATCCTATTACAGCGAAATGTCAGTCTTTCCCTTTGCTTCCCATCGCTGCCTCCTGAAATAAACTACAATTCAGTGATTGGACTGACAGAAATGATGATCCTTCCCTGCATGCTGTTGGTACGTAGCAGGGCCTGATTAGGGACAATTTCTGTAGAAAACTATGCTGTCAGTTTCTGCTAATAGGTCTGCGAGTGAAACCCATAGGTCACAATGTTTATTGGACTTAAGAAACAACATACTGAAGATTGTTTATTCCTGTAGCTTTGGCCAGAAGTGGAGCCACACATCTAATCTGTCATGATTGGTGGCAGTGGGTAAAAAGACATGGGGTCCTTGAAATGAAAAAGGGTTAATTTGCTCGGCAAATTTACTGAAAAACTGCCCTTCACGTCATTATCATTTGTGTGCACGATTGCTATTTTGGACTCATGAAGTGTCCAATGTGGACAAGGCTCATTCAAGGCTTCTCAGGGGAGCATGAACGTGTATAGTAAATTTCATGGCAAAATGCCTATTACATTATGATATTTGCTGTGTACAAATATAATTTTACTGATGGTTGCTCTAGAGAAACCATCACATCATCACAAAAACTATTGTTCTTATCTTTTATCGCCAGATAGACTGATCGACTGTCTCAACAATTCTATGTCTCATGCAGCCTCTTCACCTCTAATATCAGAGCCAGAATTCTGAATCCTTGCAGCATGTAAGAGTCTGTTCCCCCAGACCCTGTGTTGGTTAAATTGTCTAGCCTAGGGGGCTCCAGGAGGAGACAAGGTGATGGTGAGAGCATTGTATCACTCTTATTCCCTGAAATTCAATCGAACTGTTTCTCACTGCGTCTGCACACTTGAACTCAAAGTAAGCAACACACTACAGTATTATCAGCATGATATACTATTCTATACTGAGCTTTGCTATAAAGCCTGATTATACAAATTGCATAAATATATTTTGAAGAAAGCTGCTCAATTTCTGAAGATATATTGTGAAACTATAAAACATTCTTGTTTGCAAAAGACAAATTCTGTTTCTGTGATTGCACTAATTACACATATACTTTCATTTCATATCTCAAAAGTTGCAGTGCAGTGCTATTACACACAGAAACTGTATGCAAGTAACACATTATGGGGTTATAGAGAAAGGAAGGCACCTCGCAGCCTCTCACTGCATCTCCACTCACTGTCAGACAAAGAGATGGATCCTTACACTGCAGGATTCACATTGTATATTTTAATGTGATGTATCTTTAGAAAGTTGTGTGTTTGCTTAGACAGTATGTGCTGTACAGAGATGTCAGAACATTTTCCTATTTACATTCTGAGCTTATGCTTTATTCTTACCCTCACTAATGTATAATTCCTTAACTAATACCATTTTATTTTAAGGCACTCGACTTTATACTGTAGCTATAAGGTCAGATGGGATTTCCCTCACTCATCTAACTCTTCCCCCGAGATCTGAGAACTACGTACAGAGTTCTTTGGAATGATCATTTCAATCAAACACATAAAGATGAAGCTAATTTGTTATTAGTAATTAAAGCAAACCAATTATTAGTTAATTGTGATTTCAATATTTCTCTCAGAAACACCTAAATATGAGTAGTGTGATAATCAGGGAAAATCAATATTTCCCAATGAATCACAAATCATTCCCAATTAATAAAGACAATAAATAAAATAAAATACTTGTACCACCTTTACTGCTACACAATGCATAGGCAACATAGAAGAAGATCCAAAGACTAAAAGTAATCTAAGAGTTTTTCTTACAGCACTGCCTGTGTCTTAGCCCACTGGGCCAATATGACACCCTCTTTGGCAGAAGTCATTGTGACCTGTCACTGCACTTCCTCCTGAATACATCTATTTCATTCAGGATGTTACAGCAGGTACAGTATCTTCACCCCGATGTAGCTTAACACTTAAAATAGACCACAGAAAGGATTTCACACACACACATACAGTACACACCCATTCATGGATGGATACACACGAACATAAACAGACAGGACAAGCAAATATAAACCCCTATGAAATAAAGATGCTGATTGACAGTAAATACATGACATGAAGATAAGATGATTGTGTAAGCTATCCGAGGAGAGGAGATGAGGGAAGAAGGAGGAAGTATAGGAGATAAAAGCAGAAGGACATGAGAGGAGAGAAAATTAAGAAGAGAATGGGAATTACTTTTTAGCACAAAGCATAAATCTAGAGGATAACAAGAACACTGCAAATGCTTCTAATGAGTTCCTAGTTGATGAATATGGACACTTGTGCACAGATGGTCATGCATATGGTCCCTGTCAACATTATACACATTAACAGACACATATACGGTACTCTCTTTTTCACACCTTCACAAACACACACACACACACACACACACACACACACACACACACACACACACACACACACACACACACACACACACACACACACACACACACACACACACACACACACACACACACACACACACACACACACACACACACACACACACACACACCTGGGAGCCTAGCTGTGGTAGCTATCCATCATTTAATGGTTAGCCAGCAGCCCTAATGTTCTTTTAACTACTGTCATTTACAGCCATGGGAGCAGAGGAGGGGAACAACCAAGCTATCAAACACCTGCTACAGCAAAGGTATTATGCCAAATCAAGGTGAAGGTGTGAAAGAACTCAAAGGATACTAAGATCCTCCACTAAACTAGTAACTAGTAACTAGATCATAATATTCATCTGTAACTGAAAAACAGCATGATTGTGTGGTTTGTATTCCACAAGCATTTCTTCATACACCACACACACACACTAAATACACCAGACATTTCTCATTAGTGCCAGTGTAGTGCTAAATGTACTTTTTTTTTATAGTGGGCATTAAAAAAAAAAATAACAGCTATAAATCTAACGTGGAAAAAACTAAAGCAATAATTATCTAATCACAGGGTTTAATTCCCACACAATGAACAGTGGTAGCTGGCATTCATGATTCATTATTTAGTTTTTCAGATGGTGGCATCCAAATATATGCCACTGTTTTAAAAGCAAACAGTTGTAAAGAGCTGACCACTATAGAAGTCAGCTAACAGTTTACAGAGTTTCTGTCAGTCACAAATCTCATTTTGCAATCAAAATCCTTAGATCCAAAATATAAAGGATTCATTTAGGATTCATTTATTGAAATGTCCACAGGATGAAGACGTTTCGCCATACTTGTTAATGAACTATTGGAGAGAATCACAAAAATTAGCAAGAACCGTTATAGAGGAGAACACCTGCATCACATTGAGCCTGTATGTACTTACCTGTGCTGCAATGGCCCATAATTTGGACTCCATCACATCCAGAGTCATCTGGACACCGATGGCTGCAGGGAGCGAGCAAGAGAGAGAGAGAGAGAGAGAGAGAGAGAGAAAGAGAGAGAGAGAGAGAGAGAGAGGGGAGGGAGAGAAAGAGAAAGAGAAAGAGAAAGAAAGAGAGAGAGACAGAGACAGAGAGTCAGAGACAGAGAGAGGAGGGAGGAAGAGAAAGAGAGAGAGAGAGAGAGAGAGGAGGAAGAAAAAGAGAGAGAGAGAAAGAGACAGAGAGAGAGGAGGGAGAGAAAGATAGATAGAGAGAGAGAGAGAGAGAGAGGAGGAAGAGAGAGAGAGAGAGAGAGAGAGAGAGAGAGAGAGAGAGAGTTGAATTAAGTACAGCAAATTAAACCTAAACATAAAAATAACCGAGTTAAATGGATAAGTTGGAAGAGAGGATAACCAGGGGGAGGAGAAAGGTAAAGAGAAGCAGCAGGATGTGGCAGATGTAGTGTGCACACAGTATATGGATAGAGGAAGGGAAACGCCTCAGTGCTTAGCAACTGAGACCAGGGCTTTGAATCCCAAAGTGCCTCTCTCTAGTAAAGGCAAATGTCCACTGCAAACACTAGTAGCACATGCTGATAGTGTCATGGCAAAGACATGGAGGCAGGAAGAAAACAATGTACACCACCTGTGGCTACGCAGCATGATCTTTCTAGTATTATCTTATTTATTTTTGAACTCTCTACCTTTGTATCCATTCTCTGTTCTTGGAATTGCAAGGTTTGTATGTTTTCAAGATGCACTGTTGATAGATTTGTATCACCTCTCTTGATCAGACAGTAATACAAGTTGTCATAAACATTACATTTACACAACTAACAAAATAAAGAAAAGTATATATTGCATGTGGAAACTCAAACGTGTGTTTCTATATCGATCATGGCATTTTTATACTATTTTCTGTCACAAAAGAGATTATATGCATAAAGATAACATAATGCAAAGTCACACACAGCTCCTGCAACCAGTGGACACTGAAAGCATTAACTAAATTGTTTCCCATTTTGACACATAATGACCTCCAAATTGTTTATAAGTTATTTGTGTTTTGTTTTTTCCCTTTAAGGCCACATTTCTAATTTGACAAATTGTTTTTGCAGCTTTCAACCAATTCACACAGTATTCATGTGTGAAGTGGGTTGAGTTTGTCCATTTGACAAAGTTAAAAGCTCTTGAAAAAGCTAATAAATGGATCTTTGTTTTTAGTTGTTCATGTTTTTTGGGGTCAAACTTCTATTTCCAAGGTCAAGGATATAATTTGATGATGAAGACCATGTAATAGAGTTGAAAACTGTAAAAAGATTCCTAATGCTACAATCACTTCTCTATGATATGAAGACTGTACAGCAGTACTGTGAGTAAATAGTGTGATAACAGTTTTTGTATTGCAGTAGTAATAATACCAGTAGGACTAGTAGAACTATATAAAGAGTATTAGTAACAGTATTGGTGGCCATATAGTACATCGCTGCTGTGATAATAACATCAGTTTAAGTAGTGATTCCTTTAGAAGTAATGGTTGTAGCAGCAATAGTAGAATGTAATGGTTGTAGCAGCAATAGTAGAATGTAAATGGAGGAGGAAACTTTAATTCCAGCACTTTAGAAGAAAGAACATTAATGAGCCGATTAATGTCCCAGGGCAAGAGACTGTATCTCTCTCTCGGCTCTCAGGCTGGACTTATGAAAAATCCTTTCACAGTAACTGGCCTTCTGAGCCTCAGTACTGCTGTGTGAACTGACTATTCTTAGACAGTGTGTGTGCGTGCACGCATGTGTGCGTCCAACCTCTGCCTACAACACAGCACTCTCAGTCACAAAACATTAAGCCAAGAATTAGTGTGTTTTTACATGTTTCACACACGCACATAAACACACATGGCGGCAGAGTGATTGCTTGTGTCAGCTTAGGGCTGTACGTCCATCAGCATTTTAGTCAGTGTGGTAATGCAAAAAGGAACTGTAATTGCATAAGTTCTCAGTGCACACATACTGTATACACCCACACACACACACACACAACAAATATGCACACACTGCGAGGGAAGATATGACACTTCACATTAGCATCAAAAACTCAGCGTTTTTTCTCCCAGCGTGCTTTTTACAGCCACACAGGGGAAGCCTCTGTGGTGCTCACAACCCACAAAACATACATAAACACACATGCCTGCAAACGCACACGCACACGCGCACGCACGCACACACACACACACACACGCACGCACACACACACACACGCACGCACGCACGCACGCACGCACGCACACACACACACACACACACACACACACACACACACACACACACACACACACACACACACACACACACACACACACACACACACAGGTACACATTCTGTATACAGCGTGCACTAATACCCAACCACACACATCATCATGTACTATAATAAAACACAGAGCAGAATAATTATTGTAATGGAGTCAGGTGGCAAAAAGGCTTTATTATGAGGGAGATTAGTTTATTATGGGGTGTTAATTTTTAGGTTGAGTTGCAGGGCGGAAGAGTAAGGGACAGAGTAAGTGGGAGGAGAAAAGGAGGAGAAAGGGCCAGCCACTTGTTTTGTTAGTTGAAGTTAGATAGATTTAGTATTTTATCGTCAGACCATAGCCAAACATTAAAGGATCTGTAGTTTTTTTTATTTCTTACCCCACTCTCATTACCAAACTCCCTATTTATCTCCCGATATCGATAAGAATACATAACAACTCAGGATATCTCCCAATACGGACTACTAATTCAATACCAGTGCCATACCAATACCAAGAAATATAAAACTGTATAGACTTTGAAAATGGGCAGCAAAAATGTAAAGTATACATTATTTGTAGCTAAAGAGCTAAAATTATATTCTCTGATAAATGGTTAAGGCCTTTTCATCTTAGCTATATGCTGAAAGGTTCAATACAGCTTACTCAATTATGCTTGTAAAGTGCTATTAGGTGATGAATTATGGATCCCTGAGGGTAAGAATAAACATGAGCTGTATGTATTCACGGGGATCAGTCTGGATATTATAAGGAAAAGGCTCTGACATGTTCTGCCTGAGGGTGTGTGTTTCAGTTTGTGAGTGTCTGTATGTGTGTTTGGTTTGTGTGTGTGTGTGTGTGTGTCTGTCATGGATTCTGTGCAATCAATCTTTTGAAAATCAATCGTGAAGCTGAATCATGGCTGTAATCAGCCTGTAATCAGTCATGTACACAGAAAGGTTTGTTTAACTGATTGGGGAGTTGTTTATCTGTTCATATAGCTCATACGGCTCCAGGACTGGAGGCTGTTCCGAATTTTTCCAAAGTGTTAACATCTACTTACTAACGGTTATGGACAACCAGAGAACTGTGTTGGTTTTCAATATTGTGGATTCATGAATATGTGGAAATCCAGCAACATATTTTTATATGTGATCGGCCTTTTCGAAGAAGAAAAAATATTGTATGTAAGGATGCAAAACCAATGCCCTTTCATTTGTACCAATGTGACTTTCCACAGGGTATTCTACATGTGATTGGTGAATCTCTTGTTCGGGTTTTTAACACCTTCTCCCACACATCTCTTCTCCTCAATAGTGCTAGTGACCTTGAAGTCGTCTCCCTCCACCATAACCTCAGATAAAGTGTTGGAAGGCCATTATGGAGAGCAGCAGTAATCTGCCTTCTTTCCCTCTCTGAGTTGGAGCCTGATAGGCCAAATCTAATTAAAACCATCACACTGATCCCTCTATATGTGTGTGCCTGTGTGTGTGCCTGTGTGTGCCTGTGTGTGTGTGTGTGTGTGTGTGTGTGTGTGTGTGTGTGTGTGTGTGTGTG
>CM042447.1:11743106-11750606 GCA_023631565.1 Gymnocephalus cernua | reverse complement strand
GAAAGAGGGTGAGTTGCTTTTTAATAATGTTGAGTTGGAAAACCTTTTTCATTTCAACCAAGCGTGGCTATCAATAATAGAGCGAGCGAGATCAAATGGTTGGGTGTGAGCGTGCATGAGGGCATGGGTGTTTCATTTGTGTGTCTTAGTGTGTGTGACTGTGTATAGAGACAACAAGAGTTGGCAGGTGTGGAGTAGTGTACTATCACACCTTAGAGTACACTTCTACATCACTGCAGCAAAGTGAAAACCACTGGAGGTCGGCAAAACAAGATTTTCATGGGGTATTAAAGGGATACGCCACCGTTTGTTGAAATAGGGCTTATCACGGTCTCCCCTATCTGTAGATAGGTGGGCCAACGCATTTTTTGTCTCAGTGCATGTAATTAGGTTGTTTTTTTTGTCTTTTGTTGGCTCACTTTTACTCACAACATGCTAACCGGCAACATAGGATTCCATTCACTACGCTAAGCTAACTAGCGACGGCGCTGCGGGTGTTGCACCGGACTAAAACAATGCATGCACAAAAAAAATGCGTTGGCCCACCTATCTACAGCTAGGGAAGACCGTGATACGCCCTATTTCAAAAAACGGTGGCATATCCCTTTAAGTGACTTTCATTTACAGACACTTCAAGTTTTACCTCCAAATTAAGTGTCATACATACTCTGACCATTGATTATTTTCTGACTGCTAGTGTTTCTTGCCCCAATGACTGAATCGTGATCTTCTATGCAAACCTAACCCTTATTTTGTAGTTACATGCTATGTGATTTTATAACAAGGGACGTGTTTTACAGTGAGGTTATTGAAGTGTCCTCGAAACACAATGTCTTTGCATTGCATTCTGGACCATGGAATCGTCTGAGGCTCTTCATGTTTAACTTGTAAATGTCTGCGCAAAATTATCTAGAAGGAAGCATTTTCTTACATGTGTAACCATTTAAAACTCTCCACTTGTGTTTGATATTAGCAAAAGTAACTGATTCACAAAATCTGTATTTTAGGTCTTTTGTGCCTAGTTGGAGGTCTTAAAACTGAAAACTGACTGTGGATAAAAAGATTACTGTATATCTGAACAAATGTCAAAGACTATGATCTCTCTCTTTCTCTCTCTCTCTCTCGTCATTATCTCTCTCTTTTCTTCTTTCGTGTACGTACGCACACACATGCACACGGTCAGTATTGCACACCCACAAACACACACATCAACACTGACAAACACACTATCACACCAACATGCACAGAGATTATAGCTTTCTCACAGTGTTTTCTCTTTCTCTCTGTCTCCTTCACAAACACACAAGCACATAATTATACTTTTTATCGACAAATGTCAAACATTCATCAGGAAGATGGACTAGAATACAGTTCAAGGCGGTCTTTCTATCTATCCTCTTTAATATGTGACCATTTGACCCTTTGGAAACTAAATCTCTCCCTCAATCTAATCTTTACCTCACAATCAATGTTTCCAAAGGTCTCGAAATATGTCATCAATACGCCTCACATTGTAATCTGCATCTTGCTTCAGTTGTACTATAAGATTGCAGGAACACAAAGATGCACTGTTCCTACTACATTCCTTAAAAAAAAGTTTTTTGTCTAATAAATACACTCATCTGCAAAATATTTGTAGTATTCGTCAAATAAAAAAATGTCTTTGCAAGACTAACTCCCAAGTGTTTCTTGTGTGATTGGTAAATACCTTTCATTCTTTCAAGTGGCAAACCATTGATCTCAGTGAAAAAGGGCTGCACAGATACAAAGTGTGAACAATTATATTTTGATTCACTACATTGCAAAACATGCTTCTCACTTTGCGATTCATTTTGAATGTTGAACAGATAGTTGTCTTTTATTCTGGCCGGTTACTCTCACTATATGCTGACAGGCAATTACTGAGTGAAATTGTTAAGAAAGTGGTAATTGTAAAAAATTGCAAAATGTCTCTCTCTCTCTCTCTCTCTCTCTCTCTCTATATATATATATATATATATATATATATATATATATAAATGATAAAGTCTACATAATATGTATCGTTAGTAGATACAAGTTTGTGTTCCCATACTGAAGAACTAGCCACTGTACACCGCTTATTGTTATGTTGCCAATGGACTCTGGATAAGGGAATCCTTTATCTGCCTAATATCTCCCATCGTACACACTTTTTCAAAACCCTGCCACAAATGAATCTCACTCCACAAACACTTAACCGAATAACCTTTCAACTCAAACACCAAAATGACTGTTTGTGTTTCCCAAAAACGGCAGTGCGATGTTAAAAAAGCAGCCTGAGGAGATCCTATGACTTCTGATGGGGAGTGTTCAATAAACTAATGTTGCCAGGCAACAAACACTGTTTCAGCCAGTAAAAGGAGTTAAGGAGTCAAATCACTGAAGTATGAACATACGCATGCAAGCAAGCAAGCACGCATGCACGCACGCACGCACGCACGCACGCACGCACGCACGCACCGACTTCCACACGTGCACAGGCAACTGATGCACCAGCACATAGATAAAAAGATAAAAATGCACACTCAAAGAACCATTTAAACTTACAGACTAACATGTATGGACATATACACAAAGAAACACTCTCAGGAAAGTACACACACAGACACAAACTACCACACAGACCTAAATGGATGTACATTCATCCACACACAAGTTAGGACATCCTACTGACCTTAACTTATTTAACTATTACAACTGGTAAACAAGTAAACCTGAACTCTGACCTTAAACTGAAGTCTAATTGTTTTTTGTGACAAATTCAAGGGAAAGGCACAAGAACACAGACACACACACACACACACACACACACACACACACACACACACACACACACCTCTGTGCTGAAGCTCGCTAACCTCAGAGGAGTTGCCAGAGGCTGCACTGACATCACGTTACCAAAGCAACAGGCAGAGGCCTGGGATTGGACGAAAAGGATGATGACTCAACCTCTCTCGCTCATCCTCCTCCTCTCTCTCACGATAATCTCTCTTTCTCTCTCTTGCTCTCTCTAGAAGTGTCTCTCACTTTCTCATGCGCAACTTTTTAAACGTCAAGGATGCAGAGACAGAGGGGCATGCACGGGCAGAGCCACATGATATTTTTCAATTAAAAGAATGGAAATGGTGCCACATGTCGGCTTGGACATACTAGCTTTGAATTATACATACAAGACACACACTCATACAAACACACACAAACTGAATGAGTCTGCAAATTTCTACTTAATAATCTGGCAAGCAGGTAACAAGTTCCCTGTGGTGTAGAAAGTACAAAACTCTAACATATAAAAGAGAAATTAGGTTATACAGCTGTGTTAATGTTGTTGTTTTATTATTGTGAAAGCCACTGACACAGCTAAAAGGTGGACAGAGGATTCTGTCACCCCCGTTTAGCTGTCTTGAAGGTGACACAACAGAAGTGACAGAGTGTTAAATTGGTAGCCTGTTTCTTTAAAATGGAAATAAATGCTGTTGACTTTGGGTATATGTGTGTGTGGACCTTCCAAGAGCCTACCTTAAGTTAACCTAGTTTCAAAGCCGTCTTAAGCAGGCCTGTTGGAGGCACGCTCACTAAATCATTCATAGTGGAGAGACAGGGAGAAACATGTTCCTGTGTGTATGTGTGTGTGAAAGAGTGACTGCAAACTGCGATGCTCTTTCCTTTGTTCTTAATGTTTACATAGTAGCTTGTGGTCATAACAGGGCTGTTTCGTCACAGATCAAATGTGAATTAAAGTGGCAACATTTTGAGGCACTAATTTGGTTTTATGATGTGAAAGGAGATCAACATGGTACTGTGTGTGTGTGTGTGTGTGTGTGTGTGTGTGTGTGTGTGTGTGTGTGTGTGTGTGTGTGTGTGTGTGTGTGTGTGTGTGTGGAATCACCCCTCTTCCATTACCTCCCTAATCCGATGTTATTATTTATCGGATTTTAAAGAAATAATTCAACATTTTGGATTCATATGTCTTCCCAATACTTCTGTGCAGCATGTCCAGCTACAAAGGAGGTTGTCATGTTTTGGTTTTAATTCTTTTTTTTTACAGGCACAAAGGCACCAAATGTAAAGTGTGTGTTGAGTGCACAGTCACTTTGCACTATTGCACAGGCAATAAATAGCTCCGACATGTACAGCACTGTAACTCCCAGTAAAACTAATTTCTTTGTTTGTGTACAAGTTAAACAAACAAGATGCAAAGTTTTAAATCTTGTTAAACCTGCATTCATTGACTGTAAACACAACACTGACATATTATCAATTCATAAAGTTGATATAACTTATTTTTTTAACCATTTCTTGAAGGCGAAGTAAAGAAAAAAAACATGGAAACATAGAGACAAAAGTATCTATGTACCTATCTTCACCCTCTTTCCCTGGACGTCTCTCTATCCTCCCCTAGTTTTCTGTTTCTGTGTCTCTAAAAAGACAGATGGTGCTCGCTCACTCCTCTCCCCTACTTATCTCCCAACTCTCCATCTCTCTTTGTCACTTGATTCTTCTTTTGCTCTCTTGTTGCATGTCCCGCTCCCTCTCTTGTACATTTTAATCCCTGTACCTCCATGTTCTTTTGTTCTCTCTTTCTTTCACCCCATCTCAGCTCATGCCACCCCCCCCCCCCCCACCCACACACACACACACGCACACACTCGTCTTCTGTCTGCCCCATGCCACTCTGCCTCTCCCTTTTCCTCTCCTCTAGGAAATCCCTCTCTACCATCTGTCTGGCTGTGATGAATTCAGAGCCTTTCAGAACAAATCAACTTGGCCAAATTAATGAGGCTCTCAGAGGGGATAAACTTTGTGCGAGTGTGTGTGCGTGAGTGTTTGTGTGCGAGAGGGAGTGTGCATGCCTAAAATACTTCATAATCCGTTGACTGTACGACTTAATTTATCCTGCAGTGACAGATAGCGTGTTACAGGGAAATACGACAGACAAGGCTGGCTGCACTTATTGAATTTCCTAAACTATTACAGGTCAGGATTCTAGAAGGTGCGCTTTTGGTCATGCTGTTTTTCTAAATTAGGGTGAGACACTACGTTCAGTTTCAGGTTACTAGCTCTAGTTTTAGCTTTCTGATTTCTAGAAGCACCAGGACTGCTCGAGGAAGAGCAACATATATTTTGCTATCAGTGTATTTATCATCGTATATATAGCATTATATCTGTTCTATGCACACAGTGTGATTACAGCATTTATTAATGTTGTTTTTAGAATGAAAGATCATTTAATTTAATAGGAAAGGCAGAAAACTGGATTGTTAAAAAAAAGATGACTAGTTCAGCCCGAGGTCACTATTGACAATGCAACTTTTCCTAGAAAGCATCACTTCTCCAGGAAGATCAAGATCCTATTTCATTGGATCTTTAAATCAATCTATTGTGGAAATAAAATACATTTCATGCAACACTGTGTTTTACAAAACAGTTTAAAAGTTAAAGCTACATTGTGTAAGAATTACTCCCATCTAGCGTTGAGATCATGTATCGCAATCAACTGTCTCTCACCACGCAGTTGAAAGTACGTATTGCAGCTACGGTAGCCGTCACGCTTCAAAAAGCGAAAGTGTACTAAAGGCCGTCAATCAGCCGTGGCTGTTGGAGTGCATGTCGGACAGTGGCGTGGACGCGCGCTTCACACCACCCGACGGAAAGGAGAGAGAGAGAGAGAGATAGAGAGAGAGAAAAAGAGTCTGCGGTGGTCCGGATAATAATTAACTAGTTGGGATTTGCAGCTCCAATGTTCATTCTTTTTTCTGATGACGCCAGTCTCTTGCTCTTTTCAATATCCGTTTTCTTATTCTGGGCGAAGAAGAAGACTCCTGTTCCTGAAATTTGGATTTTGAGTAAGTGTGGTCCTCCGTGTTTCCTTCTTCAAACTTGCCGGGGACGGGAAGCGACGATACCCATTAGCAGCAGCTGTGAGTCGAAAACGCGAAAGGCGGAGCAGTATATCCTGTATGTCCCTTACCGGCTAACGTATTTCAAGATGGCGCATGAATATGGAGCGTCGACCACAGTTCATGCAAGCGCAAATGTAAAATTACAAGCCAATAGGAATACTTGAAATTGTGCTTTGCGTACAAGGAAAATACAAGAATACCAGACATATAAATGAACAAAAAGGCAAAAGTAATGGAAATACAATAGGCTATTTGATACAAGCCTTAAAAGAAAAATGTGCTGCAAAGCATGAATTAAAACATGATTGATTTCTCATGGAGCAACCCTCATTGACCACATTGACCAAAGGGCCATAAAACTGTCTGGTCAACATGAGGCAAATTCATGGACGATAGAAACCACTGACATATGGGTACAAAGACACCAGTGACTCCTGGTATGACACCATGGACAAATACAATCTGTGTGTGTGTGTGTGTGTGTGTGTGTGTGTGTGTGTGTGTGTGTGTGTGTGTGTGTGTGTGTGTGTGTGTGTGTGTGTGTATGCGTGTGTGTGTGTTCCTGCACTTGCTCCGTGCAGGAACTAGTGGTTGTAGCGCTAAACGTGTCTGGCCAGACCTGGTGTTAATACGAAGACTAGAGCCAATTCATCTTCACTGACAGTCACCCAATAGCACAGTAAATTACAGAGTGAGGGAGGGGTTGGGGGTGTTAAAAGATAGAGAGAGAAAGAGAGATAGAGACGAAGGAGGAGACAGAACTGGTAGAGGAGAAAGAGACAGGGGACGAGGGCTGTTACAGAAAGGGGAGAGACGATACGGATCCATACAGCTCGCACAGCAACTTATTACGAATGCAACAGACTGGGTTTAAATTCATATATCATCAATATTAGAGGCAACGAACAGGAAGGAGTGCAGGGATTTAATCATTCCTCCTGGATAATAAATAAACCAATATTCCTGTAGCTGGGGAATGAATATATTTGACAGAGAACTGCTGGGTGAGGCTATAATAGCCAGGCAGAAAAGTTAAAAAAAAATATTTTCTTGCTCCAAACCACTGTCAGTAATCATTTTTCATAACATGTATTTCCTGCATCATTGATGGAACAGAACTGACCATAAACGTCGCCTTGGCAGGAGGTGCTGGCATTAACAATGGATCCTCATGCCAGAAGGCCTTTTTTTCCAGACACATAAACAGCCCAAAAAAGTGGACACATCCCTTGGAGGAGCAAATAAATCAAGCTTACCCTGTGTTCTTATCTGGTGTTAAAAACCTCTTTCCTCTCAATCAGTGAATAAAGTCTCGAAGGAGCTGCCTCAGGAGCTTGGGTCAGTCTTTACACAGCTGTTGATACAATTCAACTAACTTTTATAAACTGCCAATGAGTGTGCCATTCTAACATCTTGCGCTGCATATACTTGACAAGTTTTTGTTAGCAATGCTAGAATATCACTGTAATTCCAGATTTATCTCTTTCCTAAAGGCTAAGGCTCTCTACTCATGATCAGAGGACTTAGCTGTGCTCACCACAGGGGGCGCAAGGTGCAGTGCAAAGGCAACGATTGTTAG
>CM042447.1:11710606-11738106 GCA_023631565.1 Gymnocephalus cernua | reverse complement strand
TCATTCCACTTGATTGTAAGCCACTTGATTGTAAGAAAAGTCTTATGGTAACTCTTTGTCTGCTACTACCAAGCCTCTTGAGGCATAATGTGTTGAGATCTAGCCTAGCTAAGGTTAATATGCTGCATATATTCTGGGATATTGTTTTAGCATACCACATGTACCACCCTTAGATATTTTTTTAAAATGCATGATGTATTCAAACATGGCAGCCCATGGACTCCAGTGAAAGCTGCACACCCAATCTTCCTGATTCCATGCCAAAGCTTTAAGTGCATTAAAGACTTTATCTAGCTCTGTCTGGCTGACTAACGTAAATAAATAATATCTGTATATAGCTATTTGTACCATACATTAGGCCTAACAGTTAATATAGCCTATTGGGAATCAAAAAGTTTAATCTGCACGATGCTAAGGAATTGTTTTACAGCCATTTATTTTTGTAATGGTCATTTAGGGATAAAAGTGTGTTCAGAACAGCACAATTAATATCCTATCATTTGCCCCTTTTTATTATGGGCTTGGCATAACCCATGTAGACAACTTCATAGACAAACTAATGTAGCTCAAAGAAGTTACAGTTATTTCTATAAATCTAATGTGAATAGACACAGTAATTGTTGTATTTGGCTGCTTTCAGTCTACTTGTTTCTTTAAACTACACAGTATCTTATGTAATCTTAATCAAGTTAAAACCATGTATAGGTTCTACTTTATGGTGTCCTGTTGATTCTCAGTCTGATGCCCACTGTGTAGTGTGCTGCTTTTTTACCTGCTGTAAAACATATTTTAAGCTCTTATCTTGTTTTTGACATGCCTATCATTTCTAGCAGACATGTGTAAACAGTCTGGGTGATATTATTAATGTGCTTAAACAAAAAACAATACTCAAAAATACTGGATTTTTGTTGGGTTAATAATAGTAAAGTGTATTTTACTGAAGCACATACTGTAATTTAAGAGTGTGGTACTAGACTAGAACACCGAATAACTAAATGTGTGTGTTTATGGACACATGCACACTCTTACAACGTATGTGTGTGTGTGTGTGTGTGTGTGTGTGTGTGTGTGTGTGTGCAATATGTGTCTGCATACCCACATGTATGTGTAATTATATATCTGTACATATTTTTGCACCATGTGCCTGTCAACACGTGTTGTCAAGCTATTGGCACGTGCTTAGGTGTGTGTGTGTGTGTGTGTGTGTGTGTGTGTGTGTGTGTGTGTGTGTGTGTGTCCGCTATATGTGTTGTGTTGCCCCAATCTCTCCACTCTCCTGTGTAAGAGTTTTTTTAATGGCTAGAAATTGATTGATTGATTGATTTGCCTTTGTTAGCAACCTGCGCTGTTAAAAACAAACCTACACAGACACACACACACATGAACATTAAACAGGTATGCACTTAACCCTGTCAGTTATTATGACTTGGGCTATGACTCTTCATTGTATAATGTGATTTGTTTTGTCAAATAATCTGACATGATAGATCCCTTAAACAAGGCTTGAATCAAACACCAGCCAACTGTCAAATGCTAATGTGTGTGTGTGTGTGTGTGTGCGTGCGTGTGTGTGTATGTGTGCGTGCGTGCGTGTGTGTGTGTGTGTGTAAAGAGGGAGTAAAGGGTAGAGCTGAAGGTGAATAATTGGGCTGTGTGTTTACAGCTGTGATGTCACTCATTCAGGGGCCACACACACACACACACACACACACACACACACACACTCACACACACACGCACGCACACACACACGCACGCACACACACAAACACACACATACACACACTGCCTTCACACGTGGATAGACGTCCTCCAGAGTGCAGGTGGATTTCAATTTGGTGGCAAATTGGACAGAATTCCAGCCAAGTTGATTAAAATCTATTAGTCAAGCCAAGTAGGCATGTCACAAGAATGATGAAATGCTCTGAAAAAGGAGCTGAAGTGGGCACATCGAGCAAAGCTGTGCATGCATATGCAAATTCACACTCATACAGTAAAACCCAACTATAATACTAAATGGTCGTGATGTACATTTTCTACCTGAAGTTATCTTGTTTAGACTCTTACTTTAACTTTGTCATGGTTAGATGAGACATGATGGGGAAGTTTAACTGGAGAAGGCAAAATACAAATTTGTCCAGCTACTTTAGATGACTGAGACATAAAATCTGCATATACAGTACCTACAGTAATCATGTTGACATGCTTTTATTCACATTGTGATAGAGAGGGATGATCACGGTGGAGATGCTTACTGGAAATGGATTTGCCAGATCACAAAATATACATTTGACAAGCATAAATAAAAAAGGGACATTGCTGAGCCTTTCTTCATCTCGCTTCCTCACTATCAACAATCCCTTCCTGCATCATAAACGTGTGGGCCAAAACACAAGCAGACTAAGTTGACCAATCCCAGTTGGTGGTCTCTACTTGTTATCTCTGCCCCCAGGTGTGTGGTTACATTTTTGAGGAAATGCACGTCGGAGGCTCTGCATGAAGCCTCTGCAACCCCCCGCGGAGTATAAATCCGGCTTATGTGCGGACAGGAAACAGTTAGTGGAATAAACATAGTGAAAAAATAGGACGGAAAGAGGATAGGAGCCCAGAGAAGGGGAGGAGATGTTACTTGACTCCCCAACATGCAGGCCAATTTAGCACCCAAGTATTTACACGTGTGTGAATGTGTGCATGGGTGCATGTGTGGATTTTGGCTGCCCCTGTGTTCAGATCAAATTGGTAAAAAAAGCTTTCTGAGAATAGCCTGACAGACAGGCTTACCACTAGACCACCCGTTTAACATGATGGCAACTGATGAGCGAACAGTAGCATGTGACTGCAGAGGTGACCTTCTGCAACACCTCCAATACATCATTTAAGTGACAGTTCCAGCATGATTGTACACATGAAATGTGGGCACATTTCATCATGTGCATTAATAAATTATATTTTTCTCATTTTTAACTGATAAAATGTTATTTCTGCCTCTCGTTTTCATCCACTCCCCATTCATTTCCAAAATGGTATAGAAAACAATGAGAAGCAAGCAATAAACAGTCCCTCCAGAAAAACGCAATTATGCAATCGCATAATTCAATGCATAATCAGCCAAAGTATGCATATTTATGCGGGGGCCGCATTTTTTCAAATACGGCGCACTTTCACCGCATAAATTGCCAATTTCCTCGCAAAATATGCGGGGCTTGCATGATTTCATAATCCCCGCATTTTTTGTTGCAAAAAAGTCACATATATCTCAGCAGAAAGTTGAAAAATGTTGCATTTACTTCACACAAGAGCAGCCATTTTCCCTTGTTGCCATGGGAACGTTATGAAGTGATGTAATTTCGCCTAGTGAGAACACAGTGTTGGGGGAATCACTTTTTTCATCAAATTGCAGTTTTTGCAAGTTCCCGCAATTTTTGCAAGTTCCCACAATTTTTGCAAGTTCCCGCAATTTCATCACATAAAATTGCATAAATAGCCCACATATTCCATCGCATTTTTTAAGAAAACGTGCCGCATAATCAAGGATTTTTGCCCGCAACAATCACAAAAAAACTCAGCGTATTTCTGGAGGGACTGAATAAACGTGTATTTGGCTATAAACCTGATATAAGCCCCGTTCACCATTTTGTATCAATGCAGACATTTGACATGCTTTTACTTTCTGCTCATAAAGTCACACACTGCTTCCCAGACAAACTGTTTTCCCTTTCTCAAAGTAAATCAAAATAAAGAAACATAAAGCCATGAATGATTTGACAAATGGCCAACATGCACAACAAGGCAACACATACATTCCTACAGCTGAAGCAGGAATTAAAGATTGGTTTCACGCAACTTGAAATTGCCGCAGAAATGTTTAGTTGAATGAACTATGACAAAGGAAAGAAAGCATTCATCTCAGTGTGTGAAGAATGCTTTGTTTGATGTTCTACAGTATATATATAAAAAAAATGGAAATCAGTAAAAAGGGTAATTACAATGGAGCTGTCTGTTAATCGTATTTCTCCTCTTGCATATACATACATACATACATACATACATACATACATACATACATACATACATACATACATACATACATACATACATACACTATATGTTTTTTAAAAACAGCTCTGTGGCGCTACCATTTTGATCTTGAAATAAATTGACACCACCGAGCAAACTAAAAAAGAGAAACATGTACAGCTAGAGAACAGAGAGGAATCTTCCCAAATTCCTCGAGTTCCCTTCATTTCTCATCTGTGCTTCAGAATTCGTCAAATGAAGCTCGTGTGCTCATTTAAAAAGAACAACAGAAATTTCCCAGTAGAGCCCGGCTAATGTTCCTTTAATCACATGCAGGAAATCCATCTGCCGAATATCCTCGGTACATGCCTCTGTTACTTTGTCAAGGACAGGAAAGAGCCAGAGAGGGAGAGATGGAACGAGAGAGAGAGGGGAAGGAGGGAAGGGAATAGCGAAAATTGAAAGATGAAGGTCATAAAGAAAGTGAAAGGATAGAGATGAAGAGATGATGGAGAGGAGAAGAGGCATACTATGCAGTGGGAATATAAAGAAAGAAGGGAGAGAGCAAAGGGATTAGGCAAGAGCTTTATATTTTGTTCAGTGTCTGGCAGGTACTAATAGCAATAATGATAACACAAATAGCACCACTGAGTGCACATACACAATCACACACACACACACACCAAAACATTGCAGAGGTTGTGGAGGAGAATTTTAATGTCCTCTCTATTCACCCATTGCATTTTTTTTTACCTAACCAAGTTTCCTGCCTCACCTACATTTCCTTTTTATCCTGTCATCACTGTCTCTTCTACACTTCCTTTCCTCGTCATCACCCTCTCACTTATTTCACCTCTTCCCCCACTTCCTTTTCTTCTCCTCCCCTCTAGTTTCCACTAAAGCATGTATGACCAGTTGTAAATAACTCACTGACACTGAACAGATTGATGAGTGTTACTTTTAGAAGTGACAGCAGCTACTGTCTGTCTGCTTGACCATATGAATAGAAAGTCAATTTACTGCATATCTATGTCTGTCTATCTTCATCTAAATCCATCTATCATGTTTTCCTCTTTATATTTTTCCCTAACACATCCACTTTAACCTCCAAATACTCTCAATCATTTTTGCTTAACATGCCTATTTAAGGCGGTACAGGTGCTAATTTGCATAATCAGTGCGCACACATCCACAAATGAGTGTAAACACACGCACAAATGCACATTCACCACCATTCAACTTTATGGCAAAATGAGCGGCGCAGGAAAAGTTTTCCCCACAAACTAACCCGCTAACCATGGAACAACAGCCTAATCTGATTAGTGCCATATTTCACACACTGCTGATTGGGTTTTGATGATGGGAAATAGGAAAAAAAAGATGCATGTCACAGCAGCACTCCAGCGTTTTCAAAATTACACTGATTGGCCCATGGGGCGCGAGTCAATTGCGTGCATCAGCCACGTGGTATTGAGGTTCCAACGAGCTTTCTCCCATGGTAATTTCCCACTCGTCAAACCTATTTTCACTGTAATGACTCAACAGTGACAAGAAGACTCATCTTTTTCAAAGCATGTGGGATATGTTTCATTACACTGCTGTAATTGGACTGGGTCTTTTTTTTTTTTTCTCTCAACTTTTTTCTCAATATAAAAGTCCATCTATCACAATGATAGCAGCAAACTAATTGCAACCAATAAACCATCATACCAGTACAGAAAACAAAATGACAACTAAAAACAGGAGGAAAAAACAATATTATAACTATACAACTAACTTTATTGAATACAATAGTAACAAGACTTGTTTCTTTTGCACCGCAATTTCCCATGACATTCCAGATGAGTCGATCACAGGCAATAGAACTGCCATACAGCGGTCTTATTAAACTTGCGGTCCAATAGCTTAATGTGAACAGTCTTGAACAGTTCATTTTCTTTATTGGAAAAGTTTGTTGATTATTTTTAACAGATTTGCTGAGGTGGATCATATGAATGACTTCAGAGATTTCAGCGCCGATATAATTTATGGAATCAGTTTGACACCATCGTCTCCAACACATTAGAATTTCAGGAACTAGATGTACTCTTCGAGGTGACATGTTTCTTGCTGTTCACTCAGCATTCACTTTAGGTTTACTATTGCTGTGTTACCTTTATTTATTTAGCGAGGTCAAAATGACAGCAGCACTCTACTGTCTCCTGCCTTGCCCAAGGGTACTTTGGCAGTATCACACATACAGATGCAATGTCTTTTTTTTTTCATTTTCCCCATTCATTCTTTCTCTTCCTTTTTCACACTTTTTGTTCCGTCCATATGTCTCATTTCTGAGTTAATGTCGTTTCCCTGCCTCTCTACCTTTCCCCTCCTCTCTCTTCCTCCCCTCTCTCCGCCTGTGTCACGCTCCCTTTGTTTCTCTCTGTGTGTCAGTCTCTGTGCCAGACAGTAGCAGTAGGGGGTCTGTCTGTGGGAAAGGCACACTGATTGTGTGAACTGCCAAAGACACACACATCTATTATTTATGCCTATGAAATACTGGGGCGGGGGTTTGGGGGGGGGGGGGGGGGGGGGGGGGGGGCTTGCGATGCTTGCGCACATGCACTTACGCACACATACAGTACATACACACAAAAGGTAGCATAGGTGCAAACATTGCATACGCACAGAAATACACTTTTAATGTATGCAGGGAAGCCTTCTGGCAAACACACAGACACAGCGCCTGCTGCTTTAGCCTTATTGGCTGCTGGTGTATACGGGTGTGTGTATGCACGTGTGCGTGCACATTAGTTTGTGTAGTGACGTGCAATAACAATACGATGTGATACTGCCTCATCTATCTATCTGTCTGTCTGTCTGTCTGTCTCTGTCTCACTCGTCTTTTTTCTCTCTCCTCAGGTGTTCTGGTGTAGCTTTTCGCAGTCGCCGCCCTAGTGGAGGCTGCAGGCATGGTGGCTTGACGCCCCCATAGCCACGCCCCTCTGACAGAGGAAGGCTGCAGAGCTCTGTGTCATGCCCCCCCACACCCACCCCCCTGGGGGCATCAGCCTGCCCTCACCCAGCTCTACCACCCACCACCTGACCAGACCTGGTGAGTCGACAAAAGCAGATGAAAAAGATGAGAGAGTTAAGAAAAACAGTCAAGAAGAGGAGAAAAAAAGTGCTCTGTTCCTACTCGACTCTGCTCTATTTTTTCCCATTTATTGTACTCCTAACCACACACGAAAGGAGAAACGCTGTCTGTTTTGACAGTTAGCATGCCCAGTCACACACACACACACACACACACACACACACACACACACACACACACACACACACACACACACACACACACACACACACACACACACACACACGCACACGCACAGCGGGTGAGGGCATTGAGCCGGCTTTGGCCACGTGCCACGTCCTCCAGTGAAATGCCACATTACTGTATGTATTAATACAGCCAGCAGTATGTGGAAACAAAACAACATGGGAAGAGAATGATGGGGGGAGAGACCTGCAGGTTATTTGTCTCTCTTCCTATGCATTTTACCTTCTTTGCTTCCCTTTCCTTTTTCTCCCCTTCTCCTGTCCTTTCTTTTTTCCCCTCACATCTTTTTCTTTCATATCTCACTTCCATATATATATATATAATATATAGATAGATAGATATATAACAAGACATATACGTCTCTTCTTCCCTCTTCCTCCAATTTTCTGCCCACAGCCCCCGTCTCTCTCCCCCCACAATCTCTCTCTCTCTTTTATACCACTCAGTCAAAACAAAAATCCGTCGGAAGTCGGGTGGCATAGCAACAGATATGACAGCTGCGCGTTGTGGATTAGACAGTGGGGTGGATGGATCTTGCTCTCTGAGAGACTCCAGACACTTTCTCAGCTAATAGGCAAACCTGAATTGTGCTCCTTTCTTCATTCGTTTCTCTCTTTTGTTATACATCTGACACAAACTTGACACAAAAGGTGCACACATGCTGCATTCTCTGTAGGAAATAAATGGCTTTACATTAAAAAGAAAAGAGACCATAAAAACGGGGATCTTTGTCTTCCTGTTGTTGTTCCAAAGGTGTCTGGCAAAAAACGCCCCCACAAACTTCTGTGCAACAGGGGAGACACTAAATAACAGGGCAACACTATCTGTCAGACCCTCCACACGCCCACACAATACCTCTAAATCGATGGATGCACCTCCCTCTGGGCCGCCCAATCTCCCTCCATCTCCATCACCTCATACCTCTTCCTTTCTCTCTTCACCTGTCCTCTACCTTTTCTTCATTCTTTCATCCATTTCTGCATTAAATTCAGTTCAATATAACTGCATGATCAGTCTCGTTTTCCCTCTCAGTGTATTTCATTAGGTTTTCTCAACATAAATATTACATTATTACATTAACAGTATTGCTAAAGCAGGAATCTAAAAGGTTCTCCGTTAGTCACCGTCTCTTCAATGCAATTACGTTCTTTGCATTAAGGTAACACAATATTGCCAAAACAGTCTCTCTCACTCAGCTCAATTCTTCCTTGACACAAAATGTGCATAATCAAGCATTTTCAAAACAGGTGTTTTCTCTGCCTCTCCCCTTTGCTTTGTCACTGTCTCTGTAGTTTTCTCATAAAGCTTGGAAGCTCTCTGATCTCTGCTATTACTCTTCAAGGTCCTCACACACTAACACACAAACACACGTCCCAAGTGACTGGAAGATAGGAGAAGAAAGGGGTAAGGCATCCCATCAAATCAGAGGCAACAAATATGTCAGATTAACAGTTATTACAGTACAGGGTAGGACAGAGGTCAGATCATCAAGGATCTGTCCTTTAAAGCTGAGTTCATTTAGAAATTGAATTTGAACAGAGGATACAAAAGATTTTCAGTTTCCATTTAGTATTCTGGTAATATAGTGCAAACTTTTCAAATGTGGCAAAAATCAAATGTGTGCTTTCATCAGCAGGGCTAAAGCAAAAGATTTCAGAGGGACAGAAAAAAGATCAACAAGAAAAATGAGTGTTGCCATTCTTCAGTGTCACCAGTGTTGGCCATATTTTCAACTAATGGCCGTTAATCTACGATGAAAGGTTGTAACCTACATGAGAAAGAAAGTGTTAGTACTTTTCTGAAAGGTGGTGGAGAATACTTAATTCATGGGTGTTTTCGAGTATTCAAAGCCAATTTTAAAATGTTGTGGCTCAAAGTAAAGAAAAGAAATTGTGCCAAATGATCAATAAATGCATTTCCATCGCAGGTTTTTGCATAATTTCTTTGTCACTGAAAGCATACATATTAGTCAAGTGTTTTTTTATAATTGGTAGATGGTTTTATAATCAGGACTAATGTGCATGTTCGCAGGAAAGATTCTCATCTTAATTCAGGTTTTCTTCATTCATGCAATTTCCCAAAACAAAGGGAGAGAGACAGAATATAAAAACTGATACTTTCTATGCCATTAATACTAACATTTGGCTTGCTAGGTTGTGAAAATAAAAGGTGGTACCAAAACTGCAAAGAAAAGATAGAAGAGCTTGAAAGTGACATAACACCACAGAAAAAGAAAAAAAGAACTTTAAACTTAAAAGTAGAGGGCAGAATAAGAAATGTGAGTGACAGAAAGAGTGAGACAGAGGAAGTGATAAAAAAGATAGAAACAGTGGGGAATGGAGAGGAAGAGAGATGTGAGATTAAAGAGGTGTTGTGAAAGAGAAAAGACAGTTTGGAAAATAAAGGATGAAGGAGGAGAGGCCATATGGTGCCTCCAGGCCTCCACGATACCAGCAAACTGTCTCATCTGACACAACACACATTTGCATACAAGCAGGCATGAATTCATTCCTATTCACACATAAACACACTGTAGCTTATCTGGTCCACCGTGCGTGTTTATGCACCTTGTTGCAGTTCCAAACAAAGCCAGCAGATTAACTGACCACATAATCAAAAGAGTGACAGAGAAAGTGACAGAGAGAGAGGGTGAAAGGAGAGAGGATTTGGCTTTGAATGGATATGATGACTGAGGTTAAAACAATTGGTTTGGAATGGAGCCATAATGCAGCGATTGCGGTTGTAGCATAATGTCAGGAGTACAGTTGTAAAACAGTGCTGTGACTAAAGGAGTAGCATAAGGTTTGGAACAGAGCCACAGTAGAACTATACAGTCAAAACTAACTTTCTGTCTGCCTGAAGCAGCTAATCTGGCTGTTAAATTGCTTGGACACATTACTTATTTAACACGCTAGTTTGATTTGAACTTTTTAAAGACATTGGTCAGCTGTGAGAAGGTATCAACAAACCAAATTCATTACTGGGTGGTTAGTAGCTGGTGGCACTTTTCAACCCTGCTGGGATGATGGGTTTGGCATGAAGCCACAGCAGTGTGACAAAGTGTGTGTGTGTGTGTGTGTGTGTGTGTGTGTGTGTGTGTGTGTGTGTGTGTGTGTGTGTGTGTGTGTGTGTGTGTGTGTGTGTGTGTGTGTGTGTGGGGCATTAGGCTTGGAGTGGAGCCTGATCCCTTATTGTTACATGAGACTTGAGTTAAATGGAAAGTGGAATGACAGCTTGTTGGCAAACAATCCAAAGCATCTGGCAAATTCAAGTATGTAATCAATATCCATTTTAATATAATTGAAAGTTATTTCGAGAATGAGGAACCACATGTACTCGCAAGAAGTAAACTTTAAAACAACAAGGTTTCTCTATTGAGGGGCAACTTGAATTTTACTCTTTCATTTTCTACTAAACACTAAACTATAAACATGTATTCTTGTCCTCTCTCCTACAGTGGGTCATAACATTGATCTTTCTAGGAATACAGAAATATTATACTCTAACATGGCAATGTGGCTTTGACCCCTGACCTCCTTAGTGGCGGTGGCTTGTAATGTTTGTGATCTAGGAATTAACGTATAGTTTATTGTTGCGGTGACATTATGTCAGCTTGGCTACTAGCGTTATGTAGGAATTAGAAGATTGCTTCAGCTAGGGTGTCCTTGAACTAGCTCCCAGCTGGGCCTGACAGTATTATTTATTTTCCCTTCTCTTCTGACCACAGTATAGTTTGGTGCAGGTACAACAGGAATGTGCCAGATGAAACACACAAATGCATGGTATTGGCCCACTTTCAAAGGACATTGGCTGGGATAAATCTGGATCATCCTCTGCAGCACAAACAGTTTAGCACTTGCCGAGCGATACCGAAATAATTCAATTCAATTGTATTTATAGGGTCAAATCATAACAGAAGTTATCTCAGGACACTTTACAGATAGAGTCGGTCTAGACCACATTCTATAATTTATAGAGACCCAAGAGCTTTGGTGGGAAAGGGGCCCATTCCTGAGGAGAAATAGTACGTTACTCACCAAGTAATCATAGAAAATGACTGATAATAGTCCTCAATAATATAGCCATTTGAGATATGCTCGATATGTCTTTCTGAACACTACACACGCCTCTGAAAAGGGCATCCAATTAGCATGATAAGAGATCTCAAGTAGTGTACAATCCAGTCTAATATTAGAATTTGAGCTACTACTTCAAATCTATCTATCTATCTATCTATCTATCTATCTATCTATCTATCTATCTATCTATCTATCTATCTATCTATCTATCTATCTATTTATTTATTTATATATCTATCTATCTATCTATCTGTCTATCTATCTATCTATCTATCTATCTATCTATCTATCTATCTATCTATCTATCTATCTATCTATCTATCTATCTATCTATCTATCTATCTATCTATCTTCTATCAGCAAACAACAAATAACCAACTAAAAACTCACAAAACGATGATAATAAAACCAAAACATGACAACTATCTCTCACAATATTGTGTGTGTATGTGCGTGCATGCTTTGGATCAATACCATCTGTCTATTCCATCCCTTCTCAGGAATGAGTGGGCATACTTTACCACTTGTCACACATCCAAGGCAGAATCTATTCTATTCTAGTCACACTGATGCGGATGTGACAAATCAAAAGCCAAGCATCCTTTATTTTCTCTCCAAATTCTGAATGTATCCAGCCTGGGACCGAGGCCCAGTTGAGTGGTCAGTAGAAAGCAATGCCACATCCATCAAACAGATGGTGTGACAGTGAAATATGTAGCCCTGGATTTGCTGAAACTGGCCTCAAAGTATGCTTTACTGATAATTTATTTTCTGTCACTTTTTTCACCTTTGTTCCTATCTCTTTATCTCTCCCCTTCTTTGTCTTTCCTGTCACTCCTGCTAATTAATAGCCACTATCACAAAAACAATGTCATTGCATGTCATACTCTCCCATGGGCCATGCATTTGTGTGTGTGTGTGTGTGTGTGTGTGTGTGTCACAACAAATTGATACAGATAGCATGAATTAGAGAGGCAGATCAGCCTACATTTTTACCCACTCACCCCTCCAAGTCAAAATAATGATTCTGTTTTACTGATGCAGAATTCATCCCAGGAGAAATGGACAGGGGAGGCAGAGAGAGAGATAGAGTAGGTGGGACAGAAATGGAGGATGAGAGAGGGACAAGAGTAAACAGAGAGGGGAGATAGACAGAAATAAAGAGAAATATTGGAAGTAAACCCATAGGGGCTAATAAATAAAGTATAAAAAACAAGATTTTGGAGGACTACTACAATCTCTCCTCTTCTCCTCACACTGTCAGCAGGAGTACAGCCTAAATCCCTACACCCTGTTCCTGCTTATCCTCAATTGATGTACGCATGTGTCAGTGTGTGTGTGTGTGTGTGTGTGTGTATGTGTGTGTGTGTGTGTGTGTGTCCATGACTTCCTGTGTGTGAGTAAGCATTTCAGTGCCTAAGAGTCAGGCAGAAAGGTTTTGTGCGTGAGAGAAAAAAAACAATGTGGGTTAAATGATGGGGATTTTGATGTGAACCACAAACTTCTCCCTCCTTATGTTTCCTCTTTTCTTTTTACCAACGTCTGTAGCACTTGGTTGCTACGGTAACACAGCATTACCATGTCAATGTTGAAATAATGCGGTGACACAGCTGGGACCTCGATATTATACTGTATGTGTACGAGTGTTGTGTATTCTTTTATATCTGTTTCTAAGCCTTACACAGAAAAGCCATGCATATAGTGAGATGGTAGACAGTATAGTGTATAAAGAGATTCAAACACACACAAACATTCAAGGCGAGCACACGCACACTTTGTAACCACACGCTGGCTGGCTATTTTCCATCTGCTAACTAAATGAGGACTCAGGTTACGGTGGAGATCAGACATGTAACAGCCTCTGACAAATTACACAGACACTGTTGCTGTAGAAAGACAGGCTACACAGTGTGTTGAGATATTACAGATGGTAGATTAGACATCAGATATGACGGATAATCATTTTTAAGATACTTCTCTGTTACTCAAATGAGTGAAGGCATTATCACATATCCATCATGGCTCTTATGACTGCTGACACAAATATCTTCAACGTTTTATATCATCACTTTAATACAACTGGATCCTTGCAGCCACAACTTAAGTTTGACTACCATGAATACAATATAATAATATGTTGTCAACAATATACCACCATTATTGCTCCTACTGAAGGCACTAGTTGATTAGAAGAAGACCAACCGGTGTACAGTTGATACACATTGGCCTCTTTTTTTATCATGCTTTATTGTATTCAAAACATTTTGAATGATACTGCCCCTAAAATTCCCACTGAGGAGATTCAGGGTTGGTAAGTACATGCAAGTGAAGGCATACTGTAATGTTGTATCAGGTAATGTAGCTGGTATTGGGAGTCACAGGAGTTAAATCTAAACTCCTTGAGTGAGACTCCTGCACAGAGGACCATGTGAAACATTAAAGAGATAGAGTAAGAAATACAGGCGCTCTGTTGCATGGAGGGCAGCTGGTCGTTCTAGTAATAAGATAGCAGCGAGTCCGTCGCTTGGATGGAAAACAGCTTGGCCCCTTGGTAACATGCAACTGGGCTCAGTAACAAAGGTGCCTGCGGTGATGACATCATAGCTGGGTCCAGTGTCACCCAGGGGCCCCTGGATATAAACTTCCAAACAGCTGAGGCCCCGGAGTTGTCAAGCAGTGTTGCCTAGGAGACACTATCAAACATCCCCACATTTACAGGAGTCATATGACTCTTCCTATGCCTATGAAGGTGACAAACACTAAAAATAAATGGCAGTAGAAAAAAAGATGTCTGTGTAGATTTGTGTGTGTACCATAATCCTGCAACTTTGTACAGATAGAGAAACTAAATAGACTGAAGGTACTACAAGACACCCAAGTGACTGCACACAGCATAACACACACACACACACACACACACACACACACACACACACACACACACACACACACACACACACACACACACACACACACACACATACAAATGAGCATGCAAACATATACTTACAGACAGTTAATTATCCCAATTCAAAGATTACCTACGACCTGTGTTATTTGAACTCTTTCACAACTTAAAACACACTCGTGCACAGACTGTAGATAGGTGTGCCAGTTACCATGCCAACTAAAAGAAAGCTGACAACTACTTGGGGGTGTTGGGAGTCTACTGGGCAATGCTGTGCTAAGAGTTGCCTCAGAGGTCTTCAATCAAACAGGAACATGGTGTTGCATTTTAATGTCGTGTCTCAGTTTGTTTCCCATTGCTGAAAGCATTGCCAGCCTACATTTGCCCTAAATGTCAGCACTTTTACGGTATGTGTTTGGGAATTCTTATAAAAGATTCAGTCTGAAGTCTGTTCGTACTGAATTAAACTGCACAGAACCACTTAAGACTTATTTGGACTGAACCTCCCTATCTTCCTCTGACTGTGGCTGAATGTTTTCCTTCTGGTTTGGCTGCGTGGAGCGCTACAGCAGAGAGGATTTGGAGCAGCTAAAATAAGCCAAAACAACAACTACCTCCTCCATGAGAGCAGCTAAAACCACTCATAAATGTTGGAAGATAGGCTTCAGCACTGAGGAAGGGTGGGAGGGGGTGAGGGGGAGTTATAATGTACAGTAAGAGAGGGAGAGGAGAGGTTGTGTTGAGGAGAAAGGAACGAAAGAGTAAGGGCAGAAAAAGAATAACTTTGCAAAATAAAGTCCACACCTCAGGCTGAGAGAGTTGAAAAGGTGAACAAAGATGACCCGAATTTGAAATGTGACATGATATGAGGGAGAAGCAGCAAAGTATACATTGTTTCTCTCTCCTCCCAGCTCTCTTTCGCTCTCTCTCGCAGTTGTATAACAGTACTTCTACATCTGAACTACATTGTCCTAACAGATCTTGCGCACTACTGTACCTTTTCAAACCTGTTCTAGGAAATTCACAGCCACTGTGCAGCAAAATCCTTCTAGATTCCTACTGAGCTGCCGCAGTGAATATTGACCCTCTGAAGCGTTTCCACCACAAAGTACGATGGCACAGGACGCTTCAGGGTACTTCAAAATCTGTTCTTTCATCCATTTATGAAGTGGCGTTAATTTTCCCAGAGATTAGGATTATACTGCCGGATGGAGCAGAGAGGATAAAAGATACAGGAACAGGGAGGGTCACACACTGATCTCTCTTACAAGGCCACAGTCTTTATTTTCTGACCCTTTTTGGGGCAGTGTTCTGGTTGTGGGAGGTCATGTTCTGTCTGACTGGCAGGTAAAAGATGTCTGATAAAAGATGCTATTTCTAGACCGTTGTCAGTGTGTTTTCACACAACTATACAATGTAGTTTCCAGATGTTTCAACAAAGTGTTATGCTATACAATTTCTAATCGCCATGAAACCTTTCAAGTAACAAAGATTAGTGAGATAAGTATAATCAAACTAATCTCTGAATTGTGACGTTTTGTGTTTGCACATTTGCTGTTAAAAAAAGATGGACATTATTACCCTGGGGAGTTGAGATGCATACAAAAAACCCTTTAAAACTGAGATAAAATTGAACTGTGTTTTCCAGCTTAGTCTTAGGCTTAGTCTGACGTCCCTGTGAGCTCGTCAGGCAACCAACAGGCTAGCTGTTTCTCCATGCCTCCAGTCTTTATGCTGAGCTAAGATAACCGGCTGCTGAGTATCTGCATACTTCCCAAAAGGTATTTCCCAAAACGTCAAACTGTCCCTTCAACAATATTTTGATGAGCTTAAAGAGGTGATAAAAAATTCAACTACTAGATAATTTTCTCAAATCATTCAGCATTACTCATCATTTATGATTAATTAAGTTCACTGTCTGTTCTCACTTGAAGTCTATTTATGACCAGTTTAAAGGGAATAAAGTATAAAGTATCCTCTCAACTCTCTTTATCACTGCGCCATTACACGTCTCATGTTTTATCAGTAGTAAGATAAGAGGGCCAGAGGAAAGTCCACTTACTTTAGAAGAATGAGACGACTTTCATGATGCAATCACTCATATTGTTGGATTTTCGTGACAATTTTAACATATCAGAATGTGGAGTGTCCAGTAAAGGGCTATTTCACAGAGTTTCATCACTCTTAGAGCCAGACGGCCAATGTGGTGACTGGGAGTGAGAGGAAAGAGGGAGAAAATGAGAAAGAGAGCAAATTTAGAGAAAAACAGAGAGAGAAAATACAACAGCGAGCGGGTGACACATAGTGTGACAAAAGGCAATGGCACGCTGAAAAAATAGATGCTAATAATATGCAGATGATGCGAGTGATGAAATCTGCTGTTGAAGCAAACCGTCTTGTCAGGAAGTAAAAAAAAGTGCTGTGTCTGTGTCTGGAGTTAAGACAGAGTAGTTTTCTTAATATCACGCTTTGATGGTGCTTAACACACACACACACACACGCACAGGCGCAGAAGCATATGCCCACACACACGCATACACATACACAGAGAGATAAAGCATAAGTCGTGATGATAAGCCATTGGACGGAAACAAAGTCAGCCTCTGTAACGAGACACTGAGGGAATACAGAGCAGTGCCGAGAGACTCAAAGTGAAAGAGAATGAGAAAGATAGAGACTAAAGTGGGCGAGAGAGAATTATAGAGTGAAGAGAGAAACAGACAGATGCAAATACAGACAGACGGACAGACAGACAGATATGAATATAAATGAATATGAAAAGAAATTAATGAAAAGGCCTGAATTGATAGATGCAAAAACAGACAGAAAAGGAGCAAAAAAAAGACGAACACAAAAACTAGAAAGAGAATGAAAAACGAACAGAGAGAAAGAAAGAGATAGTATGAGTGGAAATGGTGAAATGACTACAGTCTGAAGAAAACAATAAGTCAAAAATGAAATAAAACAGAAGGGATTTTCCTCACGAGTGTCACTCAGACTGCGGTGAGATGCAAGAAACATACACACAGAAAGACAAAGAAAAAGACAAAGCCAGACACACTAAAAAATACAAGACAAGTAGAGCTTTTTTTCTTAAAGAGATGTCTTTGTGATTAGACTGCTGCCTTGTAAATACTAGCCAGAGTAGGCTAGAGACAAAATTACCATTTTTTTTAATTATTAGACAAATTAGACGAATATGTAGAACTAATCTTATCTCTCTTTTGCATGTTTTTAGACAACTGTAAAAGCTTCTGTGAAAGCTATTGTCCTGGTTTCTAACAATCGTTTCCACTTTGAACCACTCACTCCATCCTCCCAATCCAATTAGTTCCTCTTCACGTGTCCGCTTATTTCTTTCACTTTCTCTCCAGTCCTCTGTACACATCCTCCTGATTGGTTTCCACACTGAAAAGATAATTCACTGAAAAAATAACCATGTCTGTTTGTTTTCTCTCTTTCCTCCTCTTTCTTGTCTTCAAGTCTTCCTCTGTGTCCTCTGCCTCGTGGCGACGCTGCTGCCCACAGCCTCCGCCTGCCCTCCTCCCTGTCTCTGCGACTCAGACAGCCTGGTGGTGGACTGCGGGGGCCGGGGTCTCTCCTCCCTGCCGCCCCTTCACCTCCTGCCTCCATGGAGCCGCTCCCTCCTGCTAGCCAACAACAAGTTTGCCTCGCTGGGAGCCTCTGCCTTCGCTAACCTCTCCTCTCTGGAGGTCTGCAGCCATTTTTTATTGTTGTCAGTGGAATTTTTCTTCCCCTAGAAGTTGAACATGTGTTGTTATGTTGTTGTTTACCATGCTGTGTGCAGTGTTTTCCCCAGGACAATAAGTGACCATTTGTTTTCAAGGTTTTGCAGGGCTACTCATCATTAGGAATATTGTGTGCAAAGCACAGCCCAGTTGAAATTCAAAATTTAAGAATTAAAAATGATGGATTATTACTGCACCTGCAAAAAACAAAAAAAGGCTGGGTAACTGCTAGCTCATTAGTCACAACCGCTGGCTGCTGTTTATTTCCAATTTTAAATACTGTTATTGTTTGTTATTTATCACATCAGATACAATGGATTGGGTCAATTCATTGTCAGTGCTTAATGTACTCCCTAATTAGCTGAACTGAAAGACAATTTACTTACACACTGCTGAGCATCTATCTGCTGTAAAGAGGTTGTTCATTCTGACTGATTGTTACATTGGTGATCTATTGCACTTGATGTGAGTGCCAGCTTAAGGTTTAAAGGTCCCATGGCATGAAAATTTCACTTAATGAGGTTTTCTAACATTAATATGAGTTCCCCCAGCTTGCCTATGGTCCCCCAGTGGCTAGAAATGGCGATGAATGTAAACTGAGCCCTGGGTATCCTGCTCTGCTTTTGAGAAAATGAAAGCTCAGATGGGCCAATCTGGAATCTGCAACTTATGATGTCATAAGGGGAGAGGTTACCTCCCCTTTCTCTGCTTTGCCCACCCAGATAATTTGGCCCGCCCATGTGAAAGAGATGCATCATGGCTTGCAAACGAGCGAAGCATGGCAGTTGGTCAAGGCCACACCCCCACCCTGCCCCACCTCTCTCCTCCTCAATAGCATTTAAAGCTACAGACACAGAAATGGCACGTCCTAAGCAAAGCTCATTGTGGGACTGGCTCATAGTGGCTGTACAGTAATTCTGCACCAAGGCTGAATTTCGGGAAAGAGACTTCAGATACAGTATTAGGGGACCACTGAGGCCTATACTGTATAAAAGCATCCAAAAAGCAGCATGTCATAGAACCTTTAATATAAAATGTCATTTGTCATGTCAAAGTTATTTTCAATAAGAGCAGACTAAATGCAAAGGTGTATATGTAAGTGAAAAATTATTTTTTTGTGTATTTTAGGAGCTGGACCTCTCTAATAACTACCTGGATAATTTACCAGCTGGATTATTCAGAGACATGTCCAACCTGACAAGACTGACTCTGCACAACAACTCACTAACTGTAATGGACAGAGACCTATTCCAGGTAGGCACTGTAGATTACATAACACCATATATAATACAGCTCACTGACAAGACAAGAAAACGCCTTATTCATACTAAGAATCATACAGAACATTGTGCTGAATTGTATACAGTCATGCACAGTGTGAGATATAGCATCAGATTATTCATTCCACCAAAATACTACAGCATGTGAATGAAGAAAGAAGCTGATACCATTACTGATACACTGTTTCAACTCCTGGGCGAGGCTCGACAGGCTCCGTTTAGGAGTGGAGCCAACCTAAGCAGATATACATGACTGGGATCCTGTCCAGGTCGTAAATTAGTAATAAATCGTTTGCTCAACACTTTCATCCACTTGTATCTGAATCAAAGTAGTCTGCAGGGTGAGCTTATGTCATGACTTCACTTGGGATCCTACATTTAACAAGATTAGCCCATCAAGGGATGAGTTGTGCCTCTTGGAAACAGTAAAAGAAGCCAATAATACTAATATGAGTTTGGGGGGAAGCGTACACTACATTACCATACTATATGAGCAAAGATGACTAAACAGAGAGCTTGTTTTGATGTTTCTACAGGGTTTGGGGGGTCTTCAGAGTCTGGATTTATCCCTGAATGGCCTGTCCTCTGTTCCTCTGGGGCTACTGGATGAGCTGCAGAGCCTCAGGTAGAAATCAACACTTAACAATGAATGTTAATAATTACAGACCCCCAGAGCAACACTAGTGTTAGATCACATTGTTAACATTATGAACACTATTACCATCCACCAGCTAGGATTTCAAAGGTCAGTGCTTTACTTCAAACAAACATTTTAATGCAATTAAATACTCCTTATGTTAGTAATTACAACTTGCAAATGATAACACAATATGATCATATCATCAATATACAATGGACAATAGAATTCAACATAGGATAATATTGACTTATTGCCCAGTAGTGGTTGTACACTACATGTAATAGCTGCCTGCTTTAAAAATCAGTGCCACAAGGGTGTCGAGTTAAGAGAGTACATGAATGTTATTCTAATTATTTCATAGGTGGCTGTCTCTAGCGGGTAACAGGCTTCATGGTTTGGAGAGGGCCGCGTTTGAGCCGCTTGCCAACCTACGACACCTGGAACTGGGACACAACCCCTGGGAATGTGACTGCAACCTCCGCGATTTTAAACACTGGATGGAGTGGCTGCTGTACAGAGGTAGATGTTTGATTTATGTTACAGGAGCTTTGAAAGGGTGCGTCTGATTTCAAGTAGGGGATGTGACATGTGTACTGTGTGTGTTACCCACGTGCCTCTGCAGGCTGTAAATACATCACATAACCACAGCTGCTCTCTGCTCTCTCTTCATGTGTAAAAATCTACATTCACCTCAGCGCCTCGGGCCTCAGCTGCCCCGCTAATGAAGCATCTCTTCTCTTTTCTGCTCCATTCTGCTCTTTGCTTCATTCTACTCTCTTCTGCTTTGCTGGGCCCTACTCTCCCGCTTAGCTTCAGTACAAGTCAGACAAAGACTGACACACGGCGGACATGATCATTTAATAATCGCCAGAGCGGCAGAGAAGAATTACAGGGAGACATTTCGTAGTGAAACATGAAAGCATGTCAGTAGCTGTGAAAAGGGTAGATAATGCACGATATGTTGTAGAAAGTAAGACAAAGCACTGAACAAGTGCAGAATGCTTGGTGACAGCAGTCTGTGTTGACTTTTATCTCCTGCAAACCACTTCAAGTACACACGGCTGGGATGTTTGGGGATATTTGGAGAGCGGGCTCTGTTTGCAGAGGGGATTCTTTTGTCGCACGCCGAGATAAAAGCATCTGGCTAAATACCACTTGCTCGTTCTATCTTTCTGTTGTCCTCCGCCTTTATCTCATTGTTTCTGTTGCTTTACGTATCTGACGGCGAGGGTGAGGATCAATGGCTTTCTAACACGCAATCTGGAGGCAAATACTATGTGGAGACAAATGCAGCACGTGATGATAAAGTAAATCCCCCCCACCCTCCTGCCGCCTGAGGGAATTAGTGAGTCAGATATTTTTTTTATTCCACACAGAGCTCTGCTATAGCTAGGCATGTCATCTCATGAATTATAGAAGGGCTTATTTGAGGCTATCTCCAACTTAGTGTAGAGGGCACGGCTGTGTGTGTGCTAAGTGATGTATGACTCATCCCAGTGTTTGCACAACCACCCCACTCTCTATCTCTTCCCCTCTCTCAGTTAATTGGTAGTGTTTTACAGGCACAAGGCATTTTATAAATGACCTCTCCCTGTCCTCCTGTCTCTGCACCTCTTTCTCTCTCCTTCAGGGGGGAAGGTGGACGCGGTGGAGTGCACGCTACCGAAGGATCTGCGTGGGCGAGACATCCGTGGCGTTCCGGTGGAAATGTTCAACTACTGCCTCCAACTTGAAGATGAGAATGGGGGAGGAGGTGAGGGTTCCCGTTCTGGACAAGGAGGCGTTCCTCCCTGCAGCAGGAACGCTCTTAACCCCAGTGGGGCAACACCAATTTCTGACAACAGCAACGCTGGTCATGACTCCTCTTCAAACACGGGAGGTGGAGGAGGAGGAGGAGGAGGTGGTGGAGGCGGAGAGGCAACTCTGGATTGTGTCCGTGCCCGTTACCGACCTGTGAGCGTGCGCCGCGCCATTGGCACAGTTGTGATTGCCGGCGTGGTGTGCGGCATCGTTTGCATCATGATGGTTGCAGCCGCGTGTTACGGCTGCATCTACGCCTCGCTGATGGCCAAGTATCAGAGAGAGCTGAAGAAGAGGCAGCCACTGATGGGAGACGGAGACGGAGACGCAGACGGGGAGGATAGAGAAGAGAAACAGATCTCATCTGTGGCCTAGAGGAGTGAAGGGATGGGGGGGAGGGGAGGGGGGTTGTCATGTCAAAGGGTAAAGGTTGGAAGGGGTGAAAATTAAAAAGGGCTCGAAGAGGAGAGAGAGATGGAAGAGCTTGTTTTATGCACACAGTCAGTTATGGTATCCCTCCCTCTGACTCTCAAACGGACACCTTTCTCCCACTTTGTCTTCCTTTCTTTGCCCTCTTTCTATTTTTAACCTTCTTCCTCTGTCCCTCTCTCTAACACCTCACATACAAATATCTGTTCCCTGATTCTCTCTTCCATTTGGAGCCATTCTCACTGCAGTATTTGTTACTAATCATCCCTGCAAATCGCCTCTCAACCACCTACAGTACTGCAGGTCTTGGCTGCTGCTGAATTCACTATTAAATTAGCTGAGAGAAAAATGATTTGGTACTCTCTCCAGTATGAAACATATCATAAACTGTTAAAGACACTCGTGGTGTACGTTGGTCATTATTGGTAAAACTGGATCAAATTTTCAGGGATTTACAGTATGTATGGTGTCGATTGGACCAATATTCAAAGGTGTAGTATTAGGAAGTGCACAGCTCTAGTGTGGTTTGCATCTTTCTCCTCCTCATCCTCTCCAATGTCAGTAGTTCCTTCAAAAACCAGGACCCCAACCCAGATCCCTTCACCCTCATCTGGCCTACTGCTCCTCTGACGTTCCCTTGGACCTCCAAGTCCCAATGAAACAACCAGTGTTGGAAAGCTTGGGGTAATTAGGGAAGCTTATGGGATAAACACAAAGAGATGTCATCTATGTAGTCAACAACTCTCTAGCACTTTGTTGCAGAGAGAATACTGGGGATGTGAATAGAGTTTTGTGTCTCCTGAGATTTGTTAGGGATGTTTAGTACGGAACAGGAAACCATTTGGATTGACAAAATGATCATTCAAGGCTAGACCTTTCCAATACATCTTTCCAATACATAGAGACACGGAGACAACAGTTCGATATTCTACCCTATCAGGACCAGATCTGTTTCTCTCTGGATCTTCTCTGGACCAATAACATCCTCCAGGTGTCACAGACTGGAGCTGTGTATAAGATTCAATCATTTCAGAGTGGAACAAACCATTTCAACTGGAATTTGCTTGGATTACTTGCTTACTTGATGCTTGTTAAATGATTATGATCAGTATCTGAACAGATGAAAAGCCTCTTACTGTATCATGGCAGACAACTATTTTTCTGGTTTACCTTGGACAACGCTGGTTCAGAAAAGTATTCACAACGCTTTTAATGAAGTTATTGGGAATTAAAGGACCACTGACTTTGCTTTACAAGAATTATCCTTTTGTTCAGAGCTCATTTTCAGACTGATTTCACCCCTCAGAGGTGAATGTTTGCTACTATGGCATGGAAGCACTATCTCAGAGAACCCTGTCTTCTGGCAAGGACTACAAAACGTCATCTAAGGACTACAATATTCAGACTCTTGCACTTTATTTCCCTAATCAGATTCCCTTTGTCCTCCCTCTCGTTCCTCCCTTCCCCCTTTTTCTTTCTAAAATGGACAATTTGCCCCGAGGCATTATAACAAACAAGGGATTAAACAAAAAGACGCTGCTATCCCCCCCCCATCCTCCCCATCCTTTTATTTCTCCATCCATATTTCCATCCACTTCTATTTATGGAAAGTATTTCACACTTCCTTAAAGACTTCCATCTCCTTTCTTTCCTTTCGTCCATCCCTTCTCCCATATTGTTGTCGTTATGTTTTTCCTCAAAGGTCAGCAATATGCAATGGAAGTTGTCTCACCATAACATTAACATTCTGTCACCGCCAAAGAGTCCTTCTGTTATAAACTTAGTAATCATCACTTATTCAAGAGGAATCTGTTTCTCAGTGCATTCACAAAAAGGGTTAGTTTGTTTGCTTTACATAGTGTTTTCATAAGTATCCTTAATCACTCCCTGAAATATGTACGTACGTATTTTATGGTTAGCAGAGTAGGACATTTGTGTCTTCAGTAAAATTATCTCAAAAAGCTTTCATTGCATATTGCTCCCCTACAGTAGAACTATTGTTCCCCCTTGATTTTTAATTGGCTGGATATAAAGCTATATTAATAGTGTGTTATCTTATACCTGGGTTATGATGCTGATAAATATTATTATATTAGTCTCTAATATGGTGTGTTGGCCCAGCGATCCCCCCAAATGTTTTCTGACGTAACTGTTCATGGTTTTCTGTATCAATTCATGATGTATGTCTTTTGTTGTGTAAATTACTTTTATGTTTTTGGTTTTAATATCTCTGTAATGTTTGTTTATTTGTCGTGTTCATTTATTTGAGTTCAGTAGTTGGTAAAGTTTCTGCAAGAGGCATAGAAAGAGTTTGGCCATTGAGAGTGAAGTATCCATACCGCTGCCTCGTCTCTGAAATGTATCAGGGGGAAGCAATTTAGCATACAGCCACGTAGGCCACAGGTAATCTCATGGTTTTAATGTGACTTTTTTCATGTAGTGCTATATGACCAACTTTGTCTCAGACAAATAACTTTTCATTATGCAACTTATTTGAAATAACAAACAGCATGGTTAGGTTGTTAAGATATGTCAACTAAACAAAGTGGAAAATTGTTATTAAAAGGTTATGGTCCTTGTTATATAATTAAAATGTTAAGGCTAATGCCTTGTATGACATAGGAAAAACACACTCTTATCCAGCACCCTGACCTCCCCAACCCCTTACATTTTGCTGAATATATGAATATTACACCACTTCTTGCATCAACAATGAGAACCTAGAATAGTTGCATATAAAAAATATTTGTTGGAGACTGAGCTGGTCTTAAGACAAAATGCACGAAAACCTGGAGAATTATTTGATGCTGCATTGCAAATTAAGTCTGAACACACTTTAACAACAATGGACACCTCAATAACGTAAAGAGACTGATAAATGGCATATTCAGGAAAATGTAGTGAAATTATATTGTAAAGGGATTTAAATGACAAGTGTAAATATAGCCATGAATTTCACAGGAACTCTGGGGCAGTAACTGAAAAATAAAGCGATGGCTAAACTCTGTCTATGAATCTAGAAACATTGTCCTCTCGCCTCCTGGTCTGCAGGTCTTGTGTTGTTGGTAGCTAAGTATCTTAGCTAGCTGAAACCTGTTCCTATAGCCTGTGTGTGTAAAGAATAATAAATTATAGTTTGTTACGTAAAACTGCAGCAGCCATGATGACTGAGGGCGTCAAAGACTGCCCGGAAATGTATGGCGTGTTGTGTTCTTATGATGATTGTGATTATGACAATGATGATGAAGCATTTCCTGGTCAATATGCATTGATTTAAATAAAAACATATCACACTTATGTCAAATTTACATCCAGACCACTGACGAGCTTTGAAAGACTACGACATCTACTAATTATCAATAGCACAAAATAAAGTAGATAGTAAGTAAGCTGTTAAGTAAGAATGTCTGCAGCGCGGTGGCCCAGTGGTTAGCACTGTGGCCTCACAGCAAGAAGGTTCTGGGTTTAAATCCAGGTCGTTCCAGGCCTTTCTGTGTGGAGTTTGCATGTTCTCCCTGTGTCTGCGTGGGTTTTCTCCGGGTGCTACGATTTCCCCCACCATCAAAAAACATGTACTAGGTTCTCCAGTCAGTGCCCTTGATCAAGGCACTGGCTAAGATCTGGAGTTGGCTCCCTTGAGGGATGGGTTAAATGCAGAGAATGAATTTCGCTACATGTATGTGTATGTGACAATAAAGTACCTTTACCTTAGCTAAAATGAACATGTAGATAGTGTGGATATTATTAACGATTTGACTTTGTTAGGAGATATAGGCAAAAGCTGAGGGGGATTAAATACAGGGGGTCAAATGAGAGCATAAATCAGTCATGATAACAGCTCCTCTGCATACTGTATCTCATTTTCTCTGTCCTATCTCCACTCATCTTTCTTTATTTCTCATCTGCTCTCTCCTTCCCTTTTCCTCTCACTTATCTTGTCTCCATCTATCTTTCTGTCGCCTCTTCTCCAATCATTTTTTTTTCGTCTTTTCACCTTCTTTTCTCTCATCTCTGCCATCTTTATCCTTTACTCTGTCTGGTGTATTGTGTCTTTTTTCACCTCCCCCATCTTACCTCCTTTTCTACCTTGTTCTTATCCGTCACTGCTTCCTCTCTACCTCCTCCTCCATGTCGAATGTCTCTCTCTATCCTTTATTCTTTCCCTGCTCTCTCTTTCTGTCTTTTATGTACCCACTTATCTCTCTTTCTTCCTCTCTTTCTCGGTCTGCAGTCTGCTTCTCTATTAATAAGAGCGTATTAGGTTTATTTACATACAGCATGTCACTTCTGTCACAGACTGGATTATGTTCAGACAAACACTGACACCCAGTGGTCAGAAATGAAACCACAGGCTTTGTTTTTAGCTGCTCATAGCCATGTCAATATTAATTATTGTTTGCACTTAACAGAAACTCATCAGCTCTGTTGCATAAAATAGCAGCTTAATTATACTGTGTTACTCATAAACTGAGTGTCTTATGCTTCAATCTACAAAATGGGACAGTATTATTTGATACATACATTTGTACAAACCTGCAAAATGGCAGTGTAGGTAGTCAGGAAGTCATATGTCAACTGAATGATGCTGCTTAAGTGTCCCTGCTCAAGATACGGAATATGAAGCACCTGTACTGTTTTTACAGTGGTAATATTTGCATGTAACAGAGGTGTTTAGAAAGTTTTTTTGTGTTGTGTTTGTGTACAGTGTTTACATTGCATTTTCTGATTGAACAGTATATACATAGATACGCGTTCAAATGCTAGATCGAGGCATAGGCAATACACACTCGTACAAGTACAGAAGTCATGCCATATGTGGGAACAGTACAGCATGTGTGTGTGTGTGTGTGTGTGTGTGTGTGTGTGTGTGTGTGCACCCATGACTGGCCAGCTTTTGAATATCCCCTTGAGTTCAGAAGGCAAACGAGACCCTCGATGAGATAGCCAACCTCGCTTACACAGAAGCAGCAAGAAACAAATGTAAAGAGGAAGGTAGCGGACAAAGAAATAAGCGAAAGAATGACAAGACAGAGAAACAAGGGAAACAGAAGGATGGAGAAAAAAGCATTGTGAAGGGAGTCTGACAGCTTAGAGAGCTGCTGTACTTGGCATCCAGTGATACAGAAGTAAATAAAAGCAATCTACTGTGACGTTAATGTTTCCAAACAAGCAGAGAGAGACGGAGAAAAAGAGATGTACAGTAAGAATGAGGCAGTGAGATTAAGAGAGAGAGAGAGAAACACATCTATTTTGAACTTGTTCTCACTTCTCACTGCTCT
>CM042447.1:11663106-11705606 GCA_023631565.1 Gymnocephalus cernua | reverse complement strand
TAGTTACTCAGTAATATATCTTATTTCATTAGAATCCCATAATATCTATGTTCAGTTACACTTTACTTGAAAGTATCTACATAAGAGAGACATGACACTGTCATGAACGTGTCATAAACATTATAAACAAGTCATAAACGTTTATGACATAACGCTTCTTTTAGGAAGTGTCAAGTTAGGGTTAGAGTTAGAGTAGACTGTGTCATGACAGTGTCATGTCACTCTTATGTAGATACCTTCAAGTAAAGTGTTACCCTATGTTCTTATACATAGTTATAGTTATACAGTACTTACCATTCATTGGCTATGGTCAGGTCTGGAGCCATTAAGTCATGGAGACCTAAAGCAAAAAAGCAAAGAAGAAACCAGAGAAAGAGAGTAAGAAAGGCAGACACAAATACAAAGACACTACGACAGAAGGGGAAGACTTACCCTCCTCAACAGAGACGTTTCCAGTGAAGATATACTGCCCATATCCTCTAGTCAACACTATACCCAGACTGTCAAACATACAGAAGACATTTGTTATTGGCAGGCTGAATCATGCTTGTAATATTTATTTCCTACAATAAGCATTTGTTGCTACTTTAAACAAATGTGTAGGCTAGACAGAATATTAAGATATAAGACGATAGAAGATTTCATACAGATAGAGGTGTATGCATTTTTAATATATACATTTATATTATATTTTTTTTATATTCTAAATCCTGACACTTTGAATAATCCTGTTAAGTTGAAAACGATCAGACAAACCTAAATGGTGTCTCATTGATGACAGTGTAGAAGTAATCATTCTTCAGGAACATTACTCTCGTCTGTGAGAGACAGAGACAGGGACAGAGTTTGTAAAAACGACAGTGAACGCAGAGATAAAATAAATGCCGGTACTTCGACTTAATAGACAAGAAATACAAATGGACAATCACAACTTGCCACCTCAAAGGAAACAAAACTTGGATAATACAAAATAAGACAATAAAACCCTACAGAAAGAGAGGAGAATCTAATCATCGATCAAAACAGCTCCTCTTGCTGTCTTGACACAAGCAGACAAAAACACAAGTAAGTACTCACTCCTTTATCCACTGAAGTTCTCACGTCTAAAGACATCGTTCCAGTTTCTCCTTTAACCATGGCTGTCCTCAGCTGAAACAAAAACATCACATACTCAGCCCTTCACTTGTTTCATCATACCATGCTATGAATCCTGACCTGAACAACACAGCTCACCCTGACATACAGTACAGAGAATAAAAAAAGACAGAAATGTGAGTGAGTGAGTAAGTGAGTGTGTGTGTGTGTGTGTGTGTTACTCACTTTCTCCTCCGTGTCTTCCCATTCCACCTCTCCCAGATCGACACTGTTATAGTTGGGTTTTGGCTTTAGCTTCTTCCCCTCTTTATACTGTCACACATACAAACATACAAACAAGAAAACAAGTCTTCAGGAACCTATCCCATCTTATGCTTGGTTATTGCAATACATCTGTCAAGCAGGGTTACAAGGTTTCTGCAGTAATGCAATAATTCATTGTACAATACGATCTTTGTCTGTACCAGAGGTCGTAGGTCAGGGTGGGACAGGATGTAGCCGTTGTTGGTTAAAAGGTAGCCGTAACCATGGACACCCAGCTGAAGAGACAGAAAGACATAAGGACACGTAATTATTATAACATAAAACAAACGTCACTGGCTGTTTCAGAGAAGAATCAATACAGACTATGCATACAGTACTTTATCCTTGTTTGTGACACAGTATATATTGTGGATGGTTTACCTTGTATCTTGAAACTAATCTCATCAGTTCTTTCAAGGCCACATCAGTTCCTACCACTCCCAACAGAATCCCATGAGACAACTACAGGAAACACACAGCAGGTTGATAAATGCTAAGTTTCAGGTGTCTGCAATGGTATTCATGGTATTAATTAAAAATGAATACTTACAGTCTCTTTTTTCTTGCTGAACACAGGCATGGCTACCGAGGTCATCAGGAGCAGGCTTTGGGCCTGACTGTTGAACAGCTGTGGTACACACATACACAAGAACAGCCACGATGACTTGATCTGCATTGTTTATGTTTGTAAATGTTAAATTTGTAAATATAAATTAAGTTGGTGGAGTTCGCTCCTGTTGACCAAAGGTGGAAAATGAAGTGAAATGGAGATGGATTTGGAAGATGATGTTTAACTTAGTAGTGCTAAATCTCTCTGGACCAAAGAACATTAACTAAGCCAACATTTTAACGAGGGAAGCAAAGCGAAATGATATGAAAGATATGTTAAGATATTCACTCAAATAATGTTGCAAAAAAATGCTATTGGCTGTAAATATAAGACTAAGCAAGACATTACAGATACTATATACTGTATTTTATATGGCTAACATTACTTACAAATAGAAATTTAGCAGTGCTCTATGATTACCTTTGCTGTGCTTGGTAACTGAAAGTGAAGATGGAGGGGAGACAATATGGGAGAAGAGACAACAAGTAGGAAATGGCAGTGAAAAGATATGCCACATATGGTACAGATGAAAAGAGATACTGAAATAAAGAAAGGAAACAGAAATAAGCAGGCAGGGGTGGAGTAGTAACTAGCATCAGATGCACTTGATAAGGAAACATTTTAATTAAAATAAATACTTTGAAAATGAATGTAAGTTAATAAAGTTATTAAAGTATTTCTGCTTGAGCAAAATTGGCTTAGGTTAGATTTTTGCTGGTGTGTTGCTACACAGTTGTTAAAGCATTGCTGGCTGAATGCTATGTGGCTTTAGGGTGTTGCTAACAGTGCACCACTAAGTAAGGTGTTAAAGTAACAGTAAGGTGTTCAGTAACAAATACAATAAACTTGGGTTGGTGGCTTTGCTGCTGCCAAGAAGTGGATGAATATTATCTCTGTTAAAGTAAAAGTAATGTTTTTAATTTTTTGAATGCGTAATAAGTTATGAATGATGTATTACATTTTCCACATAACATGCCTAACACTTGCTCAATACTAAGTGTTCCAGTAGTTTGCCAGGGTGGTTACTAGGTGGTTGTTTGTGTTGATGGTGTCTGGCATGGTCTTATTTGATGATAGGGGTGTTCACAGTGGTTACAGGGGGTTACCTGGGGTTTTCAGGTCATTGCCTATAGGTGCTTTCTTCTGTTAGTAGGCCAGTGCTGTTCTTTTTTGTTTTCTTTGTTTATTTAACAGGGACCATGCTCAGCACAAATGTTGAGTCAGAGTTAGCTATATAGCTAATTTGCATCTGCGGTCCCTGGGCAGGAACATGCTAGGTGGTCGCTAGGTTGTTGCTTTTGCAGCAATTACTAGTGCCATGCTATGATGTTGCTAGAAGATTGAATTGGTGACTGGGATGAATTGAATTAAGGAGTTTGAATGTTTCAATACCATGGAGAGAGGCAGAGAGATGAATAGAATGGTTTTAAATGTTTTCATGAAGAGAGATGGAGAGACTGCATTGCAATGTTTATCTCTATTGCCCTCCGGAAACGAAAACGGTATAATGGATCATTACTAAAAGTAATAGCACAGATGGCCTAAATGAGTCTGACATTTTGATTATGTATGCCAGATAATCTTGATGCAAGATAATAGTGTCCGCAAGCACACTAATAATGGGAGAAGCAGACTGACCACAGTGTCCATATAGGCCTCAGTCCAGATGATGTCGTGATCGTGGTTAATGACCATTGGCCGGCTCAGAACATGGAGGTACTCCATAACGTTTTCCTGGACGTCAGCCAGTGTGGAGACGTGTGTGTAGTACCCTGCAGCATACACAAATAATGTACAAACATACCGTATATCACAAATGACTCCGCTGGAAAACCTAGGACTCATACATTTTAGCAAATAAAATCTTCTCCATATTATTTTTTATCTTTTTGCTTCTGGCCTTTGGGTATTACATTTAGAGCAGCAAACTCATTTATCCAACTTCAAAAAACCTGGTATTCCCAAAAAAACACTAAGGTGTTTTGAATGAAAAAAAAAAAACAGCTTGAATCTCCCATCAATGCAAATGTGCTGTTTCCATTTTTTTTTTTTTTTTTAACTTGGCTTAGTCTAAGGTTTATGGCATTTTTACAACTGGGAGACAATGACGTCAATGGGATACCTGCAGTGAAGCTGCTCGGTGACAACAGGCTACTGAAGCACTGCCAGTTATGAATATGTGAATATGTGCAACCTTTTCCCCCTTTGTAATGTCTCCCCAAGCACGCTGCTGTAAATATTATTAAGTAGACCTGCTCACTTAAGACTGAAACTGTAACATGTTTTTGCAGCAGTGTAGCATAAAGCATGTTTCTCTATTTATGACAGATATTTTGTTTTTGGCAGAAGCAACTGCCAGTGTACGCAACAGAAGGGAGTGCAGCTGTTACCTATTATACACAGAGACAAACACTCAGATATGATATTTTTGGGCCGGGGATGTGTTTACAGTGTATCTGTGCTGATAATTAGGTATTTAGTCAGGGATTTTTTGATGTGCACAGAGCAGGATAAAGTGATTATTTTCAGGTCTGAGCTGCTGCATGACCCCATATAATTCACAAGAGGGCAGCACCTGATACCCAGTCCCATACAGCACCACCTGCGTTCACCACAGAGGGCCAACAGACCTCTTTTCTTCCTAAGTACAACACGAGAAATCACTTGCATCACTTAGCACATAGACTAAGCAAGCAATTGCAGTAGTTTTCACATCTACCTTTATTCTTTGTTGCTGAAATTACCTAAACTTCCTCTCCCAAATTGTATGGCAGAACCAGGGATTCAACCTAGCAACTTGTATAACACAAAGCATATTGTTTGACCTTGACCATGCCCATTTTACCCTTGTTGTTGCAGGCAATCCATTTAACATTTTCAGCAAATGTCACCTCTCGTCCAATCAGATAGGTGAACACTCGAACCTGGAGAGACAATAAAGTATACAGTGAGATGTAATAAACCCCACTTAGTTACTCCAAACAGCTTTAAATAAATACTGTCAATGGTTTGTGTGCTTAAGGTACATTCCACTGGTGCTTGCAGTTGATCCATCTTGTGTGTGTATTTGTGTGTCATACCCGTCGTTCTGGCCAGTTGAACTCTTCAAAAACATCCTGAAAGTCCTCCATTGCTCCGTCCGTTATCAGCATGATGGCTTGGTTACATAGGCTGCCCTGGCCCTGCGCTGCAGCCTAAACACACACACACACACACACACACACACACACACACACACACACACACACACACACACACACACACACACACACACACACACACACACACACACACACACACACACACACACACACACACATATAAAGTAAATAATCGCACTATTTAATTGCTAGCAATGCTATATATTGTTAGGACCTAGCAGTTGTTGTGGTTGTGGCACAAACCTCGTTGAGGATCTTGAAAGACTCCTTCATTGCCTTTTTCACTTTGCCCTCGCCTTTGACATGAAGCTCTTCAATCAATAGCTTGAAATGCTGCAGAGAGACACACAACAAATAAACAAATAGACATTGTCAATAAGCCATGGATCTTATCCTTTTGGTAAATGCAGGTGAATGGAGTCACCACAGCAACATGGGGAGAGAGAGAGAGATCAGGAGGGAGTGAGTAAAAGAGCGTAGAGTAGGAATTATCCCCAGCTCCCTGGCACACTGACCAATTACGGCAAAGTCACTACAACACCAGAAGGTAATCGGGATTAATCAACACACACACACAGACATCCGCACACACTATGATGAATGGCCACATTGTTGTGGGATCCACCACTGTGCAGACAAGAGATAGACGTAGCCTTCATGGTGCTCTTAGCCTCTTACAGAATTGTTTATGTTTATGCCCTTACAAATACAAGCTAACTGTAAAGTATTGCTGTTATTATTGTTGTTGTATATAAATGCTACTCAAACATAACTAAGCCTAGACACTTACTCAGCATTTTCTTTTATTGTTACTTGTTGGTATGAAATGACCAAGACATGAGATCATTTGCTTAAATTTTATCAATCATGACAAAAAAATAATGGAGAATCTGGGAATGTACAGCTCAATATGTGACAAAACTGAAAACTAAAATGATTTTAAAAAACTTTGGGCAAACACAATCTGACTTACAGTGGGAGTAAACATGGTAAATTGTTGTTTGGGAATGTAGGAACTCTCATATCAGCCACAACACTGAGGATTGGATTGTCTTCCTGTAAATGTGTGTGTTCCAACATGAGTTTATGCGAAAGTACATCAGCCAACATCTGTAAGCCCATTCTGTTACAGCCTGCCTCTCTAGGCATTAAACCAATCAAATCCCTTGCTGACAGGTCATGTGACCTACTTAAAATTGTCAGTGGCCAGCAACCTCACCTGATCTGCCATGATGTGAAGGGGAGTGAAAGTAGGGCACACATCCAACACATAGCACACACAAACTGAGCAGACTGAGCAGGTGTTGGTATATGACAAACAGAAGAATAGATAAGGGGGGAAAACAAAGAAAGCAGCAGTGAAGCAATGAGATATGGATGGATAAAAAGTGCAAAAGAAGAAAAATGTCATGGCTTTGTGAAGGAGATGGGGAAAGAGGAGATGGAGAAGACAAAGACAAAGAAGGAAGTGAAAGAGAGAGGAAGAAATATCTGCATTCTTAAAACTCCAGGAGAATCTGATAACACACATTCTCTGTGTGACGTTTTAACTGTGATGTGATGACAGCATAATATCTTTACAAGATTAGTGAGATAACAGCTGATTGAAGATTGATAGGTTAGCAGAGGTTAAGTGACTTAATTAGCTGTCTAGCTTGTGTCTCTTCTCTCTGTCTGTGTGTGTGTGTGTGTGTGTGTGTGTGTATGTGTGTGCAGTTCGAGTTACCTCTCTGTTATCCAGATCAGCTTGTACCAGCGTGCCCTTGAAGCAGGGCTCCACGTAGCGAACATAGTCACTGTACTGGAGAGAGAAATCAAATATGCATCCCAGTAAAAATCAATGATCCACATGATCAACAGTCAACATGATTAACCTTTATAAAAGGTAAGAGTTATTGAAGTTTTACTACTCTCACATCTCAATCAATCCCTAAATATCACAATATCCCTTAACTTTATTACGCTTATTTAAATTACATTATGTTATTCCTTACGAGGATATCTCGTTTTAAGATTAAACTCTCAGCAATGCTTTTGCTTGCATGGTCACCCCCATGAAAGAAGTGGTGTAGCTTTAAATTCTGTGTAAAAACAGCTTAAGGGCAGCGGATTGCCAAGAGGCGTATGATTACACACACAGTAATACCAGGATAAACCTTGCTTATTACACCGATTTGTGGTTGGAGGGCTTCGTGCAGCCAGAATCCTGAAAAATCTCAAAACAAAAATTAATTTTGAAGCTTTGATGTTACTGAAAGTAAATGCCTGGTGCTAATTGAATGTGTGGTGTGTGTATTTGTGCCTGTTTGCATGTGTGTGTCTATTTCCGTGTATTCTCCCCAGTCTCTGTACTGTCTGTACCTGTGTATTAGCTTTCGGTGTATTTGTGTGTTAATCTCGACGTCACGCTTATCAGGACTTAGACGCTGTCTGCTTCTGCTGAGTCTGCTCATATGCGTCTGTGTTTTGTGTAATTGTGCATGTGTGTGTCTACTTACAGCTATTATGTTAACAAAGTCATTTTCTCCCAGTGTGTCCAGGATTGTATTGATGGTGTGTTTGGCTATAGTCAATCTGAGTCCCTTCATACTGCCACTGACATCCACCACGATTACCACATCTTTAGGCGAAGTGGCTGCCTGGATATACCTAGAAAGAGACAGAGAGCTGAGGTAGGAAGCTGTAAAGACTTTACCCTTATAATGTCAACTAAATGACATTCAGGCATGAACAGAGACTCTTTGTTAATTACCATTAGTCTAGCAGACAGACAAAACAGGCAGAGTCGAAGCATTATCCTTTTATTTGTTCCTCTGTTCTTCCATCCATGCTTCTCTTCATCTCCTTATCACCATCCCCTGATTTCCAAGCTCATTAACATGGATTAGATTTACCCTACAGCATCTGAGATCTGCAACCTTCCAGGAAACAGTTGTGTCTGAGGACCATGAGTTCTTGTAACTTGATTTACCGTTACCGAACAGTAATCCAACCTTTTATAGGGAAGACTTTTTCACATGTCACGGTGGGTGTAAATAATAAAATGAATGATGGGTTTCAGGGTCCTGGTATGGTGCATGCTGGCTCACTGTCACACTGCCATCGTTTACTGGGACACTTTAATCTAACTGAGCCACTGTTAATGTTATTAGTAGCACCTGTCCTTTGACCACTATGACAAGTCAAATGTCTGCTACCAAAAAAGGCCTATTGTGGGGACGGTCATTCCCAGCATTATTGACATGCTATTAATATTTGATTAATGTGTGTATTTTAGTGTGTGTGTGTGGGTATTTTTTTAAAAACTTTTTTAAAACTCTGTAAAGTGTCTTTGAGTGTTGCAAAAAGCGCTATATAAATAAAATGCATTATTATTATTATTATTTGTAAAAGGCTATATGGCTGCTGATGTATAAGCAAGCCTCAAACAGGTTTTGTGCCATTGCTGTATATACATTTGTCTTTGACACAGGCAGCACCCACAATTGGGGCTCTTATGGTAACAGGAGTTAGAGAGCTACTTTCAATGTAGATGAGATGAGCTGATTTGTTTGACTATAACTGATGAACGCACTAACAACTACCTGTTACTCTAAATGTCCAACTGTGCTGCCTGCAACAGAGTTGCCTCCCTCTGGCTCTCGATTAACTATCTACTGTTTTTGATTAAATAGAACATAAACAATAGTTTAATCTACTGGTAAGGGCACTGATAAACCAAAGTGACACAGACAAAGGCTGACTGATAAAATGCTTTTGCATCTAACCACATCACCTCAGAACTTTCAACAACGTCTGTTAAAAGTTGCACTTGGGACTTCCGGTTTGCAGCCAGCGAGGGAGGACATGCAAGCGTGAGGCCCACAGGCGTACCTCGACAGTTACTTTATTTTTCGTGATAACCATGGTACTATAACACCAGAAAAGAACTTACTATCTGTGGTGGCGCATGGCGCAATATAACCTAAGGGGTCTTAAGGATATTATACCGCTGTCTACACGAGCAGCCAGGCTCGTACATACACCCAAAATGGCGACCGGCTCTTCTAAAGGTGGAAGCCCCACTCTTGACGCAGTTATGGCGGCTATTCAGGAAAGCAAGGAGGATATATCAAGACAGTTAGATGCTAAAACAACTTCCATTCAGTCCTCACTCTCTAAAATTGAAACGGCGATATCGACTCTAGCTGACCAAATTGAAGAAATGGAGGGACGCATATCAGCAAATGAGGACAATATCAAAGACGCCACCACGCACATTGGGTCACTGGAGAAAGAGGTACAGTCCCTAAAAGACAAAGTGGACGATTTAGAGAACAGGAGCCGGCGCAACAACATCCGCGTAATCGGCATCCCCGAGGAGGCTGAAGGCCGTGATGCTGCAGGATTTTTGGAGCGAGTCATACCGGAAATCCTTGGTATCTCAAACTTTCCTACCCCCATTACCTGCGAGAGGGCTCATCGCTTGGGAAAGCCTCCCGCCGGCAGAGGAGACGCGCCGAGGCCGAGACCCATGATCGCAAAGCTCCTCAACTTTAAGAATAAGGAGAAAATAATGCGCCTTGCCAGACAAAAGGGAGAGATCCACTACGAAAACAGCAGGGTTTACATTTTCCCAGACTGCAGCCCCAGTCTACAACGCCTTAAAGACTCCTTTAAGGATGTTAAAAAGAACCTCCGGGAGAGGGGAATCCCCTATTCCCTACACCATCCAGCTAAACTTCGGATTACGCATGAGGACAACATCAGATGGTTTACATCACCTTCCGCAGTTGCAGACTTTTTGAAAACTATTTGATTGTCTGACTGGTAATAGCAACAATCGACCGAGCAATTGAGGTGTCACAATAGGACCAGGACCTGGTTGCTCCACCTGTTCTGATGTGACGCAGGAGAGGATCTGCGCGTAAGTTAATTTGCGGACTACAGAGAGTAGGCCTATTTCCTTTATCCCTGAAAAATATATTAAGGGAACAAGGGAGCACAGATCACCAACACGGGCTTGACAATTGATTGACTCTGTTCCCCTTTTACATGCCATTCGCCATTTTTTACTTTTATTTTTACTTTATTATTATTATTATTATTATTATTATTATTATTATTATATCTTTTCTTTACCAATAAGCAACTGGTTCTTGAAATTTACTCCATGGTTTGACGCTTAATATATCTTTTTCCTGACTGTTAAGAGGTCGCGTTGAGAGAGTAGAGAGTTAACTACCCAACGGGGTTGTTTAGTGTTAAAGGTTTCAATGGGTGGGTTTTACACGGGAGTTTGGTACGGTTGTTATTTGTAAGCCTTGGTATTCACCTAACTTTCATTTTATATGTAAACGCTGAGGTACCCAACAAACTTAAGTTACATCTGTTATTAAGGTATGACTAGCCAACTAAACTTAATTTCTTGGAATGTCAGGGGAATAAACTCGCCAATTAAGAGGAGAAAAATTTTGACGTACTTAAAGAGACAGTCCACCGATGTTTCATTTATCCAAGAAACTCACCTTTCCGATGCAGAACATGTCAAATTAAGGAGAGACTGGGTGGGACATGTCTACCACTCATCATTTAACTCAAAAGCTAGGGGGGTTGCTATCCTTATTAATAAAAAACTGAACTTCAAATTAATATCAATAGAAAAAGATGGTAACGGAAGATTTATCTTAGTTAAGGGTGAATTGAATTCCAATAGGGTTACACTTGTTAGCATATACGGCCCCAACCACGATGACCCTACCTTTTTTAATGACCTTGTATTAAAACTTGCAATTGCTGAGGGACCCTGTTTGGTTGGTGGCGATTTCAATTTGGTTTTGGACCCTAATTTAGACCGATCCACGCCAAGATCTGTCAATCGCTCTAAGGCTGCCTCAGGTCTGCTCAGGGGGATGAGGGATTTGGGACTGTGCGATATTTGGCGGCAGCTTAACCCAAAGGCTAAAGACTTTTCATTCTTTTCAAATGTTCACAAGTCGTATTCCAGAATTGACATGTTTCTAATACCCCATAATATGACTGCCAGGATCACTGATTGCGCTTACCTACCAGCTACATTGTCCGATCACAATCCTATGAAAATGACCTGGGAGATTGACGCAGCACAATCGAAACCCCTTACTTGGAGGTTTAAATCCTACATGCTTAAAGACCCTGAATTTATCAAATTCATGAGAGGTCATATTGATGTATTTATGGCAACGAATACTAATTCCTCATCTCATGCTTTTATATGGGAGGCTTTAAAAGCATATATGAGAGGCCAGATCCTATCATATAGCTCCTACAAGATCAGAGAAAAAAGGAAAACTCTTGCAAATTTAGAAAACGAAATTAGAGACCTGGAACATGAACACACCCAAACTAAAAGCGAAATGGTGCTCAATACCCTATCTCTCAAACGAATACAATATGACAACTTATGTACTAATAAAGCTGAGGCTGATCTAGCTAGGACCAAATATCATTACTACGAATTCGGCGATAAAACCAGCAAGCTACTAGCTTGGCAAATTAAAAGGGAAGAAACTGAAAAAACTATACATTCTATTATCACAGACGATAGAAGATCCCTTTTTACCCCACATGATATCAATCGCGAATTTAAATTATTCTACGAGACACTATATAAAACGGAACATGGAATTGAGAACACTAAAGCGAAAACATTCTTAAGCTCATTGACCTTGCCTAAATTAGACCCTGGTGATAAAAACTACCTGGATGCTAATATATCTGAAAAAGAGGTTCTGGATGCTATGAAATCCCTACAGAATAATAAAGCCCCTGGGCCAGATGGCTTTCCAATTGAATTTTTTAAAACCTTTTCTGATAAGCTTATAACCCCTTTAACAAACATGCTCAATGATGCACTGACTAATAAGACTCTCCCTAGCTCTTTGGAATTGGCTACGATAATACTGCTACCAAAATCGGGAAAGGATCGCCAAAAATGTTCTTCTTATCGCCCTCTCAGTCTTCTGAACTCGGACTACAAAATTATATCAAAGTTAATTGCTTCAAGAATGGAATGTGTAATCCCTAAAATTGTTAATGCTGATCAGACAGGCTTTGTTAAAAATCGATATGGATCGGACAATGTGCGTAGACTTTTTCATATAATTGAAACAGCCCGCTCACAAAAGGATCCCATGCTAATACTGTCAATGGACGCGGAAAAGGCGTTTGACAGGATCGAACCCAGCTTCCTATTTCAAACTCTTGAAGCAATGAACTTTGGAACTAACTTTATTCGCTTCATCAAAACATTGTTTAACGGTCCCAAAGCACAGATTTTAACAAATGGGGTATTATCGGATATCTTCTCACTATCCAGGGGGGTCCGTCAGGGGTGCCCCTGCTCTCCATTGCTGTTCCTGATAGCCATAGAGCCTCTGGCTATTGCTATCCGCTCTAACAGCACAATTACTGGTATCAGATTTGGAACGAATGAACATAAATTGGCTTTGTATGCAGATGACCTCTTAGCCTTTGTGACGGACCCTGCAAACTCCCTACCCCCCCTCTTACAATGTTTTCAACAGTATAGTGCAGTCTCTGGCTATAAGCTAAACCTTACAAAGAGTGAAGTCCTGCCCTTGAATATACAGGACGACTACATCAAGAACTTAACCAGACCTCTGCAATGGCGCCCTAGTGGACTTAAATACTTGGGCATAGAAATTCAAACCTCTGCAGAAAAAACCTTTAAAGAAAATTATATCAATCTCTTAAACCAAGTTAAAATAGATTTACAAAACTGGAGGGACCTCCCGCTATCACTAATTGGCAGAGTTAATTTAATTAAGATGTGTATCCTTCCCAAATTCTTATATCTTTTCCAATGCATCCCATTTAAAATACCCAAATCTTTCTTTGATGACCTAAATAAATCTCTACGTAGCTTTCTTTGGAAAGGTAAACCCCCCAGAGTAAAAATATCAACTCTTCAGGCTCCATACTCCAAAGGAGGGTTAAATCTTCCTGACTTTAGAGGCTATTATCTTGCAGCTCAGTTTCGCTCAATATGGTGCTGGCTACACGGGGACAAGTGTGGGGCAAGATGGCTCCTTATTGAACAACACCAATTAAAACATATTCCGCTGAAGTCTCTTCCTTTTCTAACCTCTAAGAAAACGCTCTTAAACATTACTAAGAACCCTATTATTTTGAACTCTCTCTCTGCATGGCGTGAAGCTCATGCTGCTATCGGTCTGAACATCTCCTTGTTTCGTAAAGCTCCTCTGTGTGACAATCCCAGCATCTCAAATCAGATTACAGATGGAATAATGAGCGATTGGGCCAGTAAAGGCGTAAGAACAGTTGAGGATCTATATATTCTAGATACATTTTCAAACTTTCAACAATTGGCAGAGAAATTTAAACTCCCCAAACATAATTTGTTTAAATATTTTCAAATTAGGCACTGGATCCGCAATAACTATTCAGACTTTCCTCGCATCCCCCCAGAATCTCCGTTTGAAAAACATTTAATGCGTGAAACATTAAACACCAGTAAGGGGTTAATATCTGCCATTTACGGTATTTTAATTAATAACCTTGCAATATGTAATAAGATCAATACAAAGAAGAAGTGGGAATCAGATATTAACGTAAGATATAATGACGATGACTGGTCTGATATTCTTGAAATCTCCCAATCAGTACTAATCTCAACAAAACATAGACAAATGCAGTTTAATATATTTAATAGAACCTATTATACTCCATATAGACTGCATAAAATGCACCACAACTCATCTCCAAAATGTCAGAGATGTAGAACCTGTGAGGGAGATTTGCTTCACATGCTCTGGAAATGTCCTAGCTTGGAAACATATTGGAAATACATCATTAATATAGCTTCAAAAACTATAAGTGTCAAGATTCCCTCTGACCCCAGGATATGGATTCTGGGTGACATACAGATTTTAGATGTAAGCTTTACTAAAAAATATTTCATATTACTTGCAGGTACAGCTGGTAAAAAATGTATTTTGCAGAATTGGAAAGCAGAATACCCTCCATCGCAGAGACAATGGTTAAGTGAACTAACGTCCTACAGCACACCTGAAAAAATCTTATTCAGCGTGAGAAGGAACCCAGAGAAGTACGAAAAGATTTGGTCTTCTTTCTTGGCCTTACTTCCATCATTACATAAGTTTAACTAGTACATCTGTATGTAACTTGCTCCCCTATAATGTTTATCAATTTAATACTGTGTCTACCATACCTCTGTGACAATTTGGGACCTCATACAGCACTTGATTGTATCTTATTTTATTCTTCAGCTGTAACCAAAGGCAAACTTTTTTTTTTTTTTTTTTTTTTTTTATATAAATGTACCATGGTTAAGGGTGGGGGTTGGTGAGGGATTCCGATTCTGTATGTATGTTCCTTTGTTCGCCACGTTTGTGAAATTATACTTATAAAAAAGGCTTCAATAAATATATCTTTGAAAAAAAAAAAAGTTGCACTTGGAGGCAAAACAAGGAGAAACTGCACTCAATGGGTAAAGACACTGATCGGAGAGGCTAGTCAGAAAGACTTCTCTCACTGTCACTGACTGCCTCTGTAGCTGATTCAACATGCTCAATTGGCCAAATGATCGCTGATATGAGCAGACTGGTGCCAACTTGCCAGACACACTAAAAAAAACTACAATTGATGGTCAGCCATAGACACGAATGGCGCACAATGACTGCTGGCTTGGAGTGTCAGGACCCATAACTAGGGTTTGGTGCTTCAGGTTGAGCTGAGTTGTTATAGTTCTTCTGCCATTCATCAGAAGCACTATCCTGCACTTACAAACTATACAGAGAGCTACAACCCTTCAAAAGGCATCAATAAGGAAGTAGAACTGATGTTGATGGGAATATAGCCTTACCAGTTTCTGTTTCTGCAATCAAAGGTGACCACACCATTTTCATCTGGAATCCACTGGATCCCTGGAGACAGGAAGAAAGATGGAGAGATTTAGCAGAGGCAGACGCTCAGAACTGCTCTTTTGCTGTCTGGTCTGGTGGACGAATGCATGGATGGATAGTGACAGATTGTCAGATGAGGGAGAGATGGATGGGATAGCAGTTGAGTAAAACAAGCTGTGTCACAAATCCTCTGCAAATTACACACACACACACTCCTCTGCAAATTACACACACAACACACAGGAGAGAATTTACCAGCAGCCGTATTGTAGCTGAGACATCACGTTTGACAGACAGCTTCCTGCATCGTCAGTTGCTGTGTAAGTATACTGTTTGGCTTGTGTAGCTGAATGTTTATCTACAGCTCTGTTCATGTCTTAACACCGTGCAGACACAGGGATAAATGTGCAAATGGGAAGAATGCACGCAGGATGTCCGAAATGTAGGATGTGTAAGCACCTGGGTACAGTCTGAAGAAGCCTGTAGCGCTGCCAAAGTACTGCCAGGTGAGAGTTGGATCTTTCTGGAAGTTATCAATGAACACGTCATTCAGAGCCTCAGACATATAGGCTCCGTTCAGAATAGCTGGATCTACAGAAAGAGAGAGAAAGAATGGAATTGATTTTCGACTGGCAACTAGATGTGTTATGCAGTATGTGCAAGGGAATACAGGCTGCATGTGTGTGTGTGTGTGTGTGTGTGTGTGTGTGTGTGTGTGTTCACGCTTCTGTACCTCTGTTGTAAACATTAGTAGGGACTTGTATGTTACTCAGTTGTGTGTTGACTGGCAGTTTATCGAAGTGTTCATTTTTCTCCAGAGGGAATTCTCCTCCCAGCGACACTGAATTCCCATCTTCATCCGCCGAGTTGATCAGCAAGGAGTTAAAGTATTCAAACTAGAGAGAACAGTAAAGGACGATGACCTCATAGATTATTTGATGATGAAATATTAAAGACATGTTCAAAAACTCTACAGTATATACAGAATATTCTTCCGTGTGGTCTGTAAAAGCCTCAGTTAACTTTGCATATTTGCTATGAATAGAGGTCCTGTATGCTTATGTTCAACACAGTGTGAATGGGGTGAAAAGAGACACATATGTGACACAAGCAGAACATCTTTAATATAATTATGATATTATGATGGTGATAGTACAGTACGTTTGACACCACCAAGAAGGGGTACAGGTATAGAATAGTATATTTTGGGTATAAACCTGTGGTTGCATCATCTTCCCGCCTGTGTTAGACTACGCATATACTGTATCAAAAGTCACAAACTGTGCACAGAGGTTATTACCTCCAGTGTTTCATTGAACTCGTGGTAAAGGTCAGCATCCTCTGCAGCTTCCGCTAACCTCTGTGATGAAAATACAGCAGGTTAAGGATACACTCTGTCCATGTAGGTAAGACTATCAAGTCAGAACTAAACCTGCAGCACTTGTTCATATGATCTTTGTTTAAACATGGTCATGTCTGTAGAAGAGCTCATCTGAAATTGTTTTTTGCTTAAACAGAATGTATCATTATTACCTTCACAGATTTCATCTTCCTCCCAAGCATCTCCTCCATCTCCTCAGCAAACTTTTTCACTAGCTCCTCTCCGTCCAACTCCTCTATCTTCACCATACCCTCGACATCCTTGTATTTCTTGAAAACAGGCACAGTTGGCTCATTAGTGACAGTGCTATTATTATTATTATTATTATTATTATTAACAGAGCATCCTTCTAGAGAAAATGTCCCATGAGCTCCTTTAAATGATAAAACAAAAGACTCAGAGAGTAAGGTTTATAATATATTGCCTCCATTTTGACTACCACCTGATGCCACTGTATTTTTACATTTAGAAGTTAAGTACAATATCTTGCTTAAATACGCAATGGAAAACAACAGAGACACACATAACCATAGAAGAGAGATCCTGGTATTATACAATTATACATGTGCATGCACACACACACACACACACACACACACACACACACACACACACACACACCACGCATTTACAGTTTGCAGTACAGATGGGAGTCAAGCCCAGACTACATCCCCTCCCCAGACCCCCTCTCTAATCTGCAATATGACAGAGTGATGCCACAAGAAAACCATTTATTGCACACTGCGCCTCCTGACTGACATCTGTGCATGTTCTAATGTATTTTTTATGGCTGCTAGTGGCTGCTGGATTTGTTTACTGTGCTATTAAATTTGAGCAGCTACACAGATATAATTTAAGAGATCCCATGCTGTTGCTGCTTGTGAACTGAAAGGTTAATTTCCGGCACTGATGATGAAAGCATACGTTGTGATGACAGTAAATGTTTGTTTTGGTGATGGACTCGTTTCTTTTTACCTTCGGTGAGATTAGTGATGATTAGATGAGAATAGGTTATCAAATTTGTCATGAAAATGGGCTTGTTAATGGGAAATCCCTAGTTCCCAGAGTTCCGGGTGGAGAAAAGCCCTTAGCAAGTAGTCAGTTACAACTTTGAGCCTGTTGACCTAAAAATAATTTCTGACAATTTAAAAAAACTGTGGGGAAAAAGAACTATATGCACAATTCGTCATTTAAATTAAGATATATATTATATTTTTACTTTCAAAGATGATGCTTTTCAATTGTCCTTACAGTGGGAGACAGATGGGAGAAACAAACAGATATAAATGAGAAAAGGAATGATAAAAAGCTCCATTAGAGCGTACTGCAAATAACCATAAAAACCCCTTTCCAACAAAAGTAAAGGTCCAACAATTTCTGTATTATCTTGAAACGTAAACTCAAACACTCAATATCTTGTTTAGTTTACTCAGGCAAGAAGATAAAGTCACTAAATGACCCACAGATAATGAGAAAGCCATCGATTACACAGAGGTGGGTGATTAATGGCTTCTTGTTGCCGAGATTAAATGTATGCACTGGGTGCTTTTTACACATCACTGACTAAATAAAGGATACAGTGTGCAACTGGGAGACATATACTTGCATTATACAGTATATAAATACTACTATTACTGATACTGTTACTACAGCAACTAGTATTACCGCTACTGTTTCTGCGGCTGCTTGATCAAGTTAGTTTCTATCAACTAAACACTGAGGTTATCTAAAGTTAATCCAGTCTACAATACAGGCACAAACAACAACAACAACTACTACTGCTGTGTTTGTTTTGGAAGACATCTGTGGGAGCTGGCTATTTGTGCAGCTAGATTGGTGGATGTTTTGTTCTGTACAACATGAAAATTGTGTGGTAAAATGAAAATAAAGATGTATATCTTTGCACTTTAGAGGGAGATGGTCATTAGGTGCATGTCTCTGTGAACACAGTGTGTGTGTGTGTGTGTGTGTGTGTGTGTGTGTGTGTGTGTGTGTGTGTGTGTGGCAGATGGTGAATGGGCCTGCTAGGGATTCTACAGGGTGGCATGCAGAGAAAGACTGCACATCCTAATTACTAAAACACATACACACACACACACACACACACACACACACACACACACACACACACACACACACACACACACACACACACACACACACACACACACACACACACACACACACATAACCCCTTCTTCAGTCTCTACGGTAAGTCATACAAAAATGAACACTTGTCAAATTCAGCTCATTTCAACGTCCTACAGTATATACAGTATGACATTTTATGTATGTATTGGTAAAGCACACTAATGGTTTTAAAAGTCAACACACGTGTGTATGTGTGTGAGTGTATTTATGTGTTTTTGAATTAAGTGTGTCATCACATTGGTCTCTGGGCCATGTGCAGATGTTGTACAGCAAATGTATGCCAGTCAGTCGTGTTCCCATTGGTTGATGGAGCACAGGGAAGGGGGAGGAGATAGAGACCCCGCCCGACTCAGTCTGATGTGATGATGTCATGTGTTCTATATCCAACTGTCTCTATTACCGTAAAGTGCATTTATGTCTCTGCATTTAAGTTTGTGTCTTAGATTTCAATCCTTGTCTTTCTATTTTCTATTTGCCAGCAGCCAACCCTAACCGTTTTCTACTGCTTTTTCATTTTTACTGTTTACGCATCTATTATTATATCTTGCATTCTTTACTGATGCCTCTTGTTTTTGCACAATCCCGTTTGCTGCTATAACACTGCAAATTTCCAAATTACATGTACCTTTTCCAGTATTGCCACATACTGTATGTTAGGGATAATCAATCAAAGGGATTAAATCCCAACCACAACCATCATCACCTCCCCCTCACCATCACTGATTTGTCTGTCTGAAGTGGGAAATTACTAAAACACAATATGATGCATCCTAATTCACCTCAAAAAACACAAAACTGAGATGCCTCGGAACATTTTTTAACTTTGTGTATATATGTACAGTATGTGTGTCTGCAGCTATTTTTAAGCATGTGCATATGTGTATTTGTGTATCTGTCTAACGTGTGCGTACTTGTGTGTGCCTGTATTAATGTGTGCATAAGCTTTTGTGTGTGATCGCTTACCTTCTGCAGCAGTTTAGCTCCAGAGTATCTGGTGGACAGGGCAGCTATCTCTTTGCCAAAGGATACAGCCCACTGCTGCACCCTGCACACAGAGAAAACGTGATCAATGACAGATAATCAAAGCTGTTATCGATATCTATGAAAACAATGCAATAACTTTAAAGGCAAGGCAGGTTTACGTAGTACATTAATAAATGTAACCCTTTTCAGGAAAGTAAGCGGCCATAAGGTCCAATCAGTCAAAGGGATTTTTCTTTTCATGGCAACTCAAAAGATGGTGTGTCGCAAGTTCAGAAAATAGTTAAAATGCATTGCAATAAACTGAATATTTGTTTATTTGTTGACATGGACTCTGAGGTGAATTTCATAATTGACTCAATTAATAATAATTCATTGTTATATATCCCAAACAATTGTGGAACAAATCATATACTGAACTTATTTCACTGCCAGAAGCAGGAAAGTAAAGTACCTGACTTCCCTCAAGTGGAACACAGTGCTTTAAGAAATGCTAAACAGCTAATTTAAGAAAAAGATAAGGACTGTTTCTCAATCAACCTCTGTCCAAAAGATTTCACTTGTATCGTGCCTGAAAAATAAGGGCTAATGAGACCGTCTGTATTGAAGGTGACCATGAAAGTGTGCAGCCAATCATGATAAGAGGTTACCCTGCATTCGCCAATGACAGATTAAAACAGATTACTGTTAAGGCGACAATAAAAGATGACAGTCTGCCAGGTCAAGGGGATACTCTGCACTCAATAACATGCAGCAATTCTACAAATCCTTCATGTGAATGGAGCCAATGAAAGGTAATAGAGGTTAGAGTGTAGACAGGATGTGACAGATGGCTCAACCTATGGGGAGTCAGCCAGCTTGCTGCTAGTTAGCAGGCAGGGTTGTCATATAGACTGCCAGCCTTGATACAAAAAAAACTGTGGCTGAAAACTGGCTGATCATTCGTAGACTTGTTGATATGTTTATTCTGAAATATGAGCGTGGGTTCATTCTCAAATGTGAGGATTGAAAACGTAGAGGTGCTAGGTAGGAGTGGTGTACTGTACATATCAGTTCCAGTATCATGTTCTGTGTTCAGGGACATCAAAGGCTCTCTTGACTGTTGCCTTGAAATTAGTCCGATCATTGTAACTGCTTTAAGGTAGTAAAATGTTTTTTTAAATGTTTTGACAGATAAATTCTGAAGTTATTTATTTATATGGTGCTGTTAAAGAGCTATGTTGCCACGGGCTACAATACCACTGTACAGGCCAAGTAAGGTCAGATTAAGACCAGACTTGGGTCAAATTTGGACCAAATACAACACAGTAAGTAAACCCTATATAGTAAAAGCAGCCTGTTAATTCCATTTTGTTATTGAATTGTGCTTTTTTCACTATCACTGTTGTACATTTATGGGACTTGATGTTCATATTAATATATTGCTTTATATGTGCTTTTGTTTCCACTGTCAAATCAAAGGTGCTATACAAATACAGTTATTATTATTGAAAGGGCAAAAGGCAGCACTGTGAAACTCGTTTGACATAGAAAAATAGCAAAAAGTGTCAATCGTAGCCTTTTATGGGGGGTATCTGGGGTGTTACACAGTCAGAAAAGGTTGCAACAAAGGTTGTGTCACTGCTGTTGATGTCTTATTGACAGCTATCTGTTTCCTCGTGGCAGCAGAGCAATGTTCTCTGAGAGGCTAAAGATTTGACCTTCTTGGCCTGAAATGTTCGGGTCATAGCCTGCTAACTTACAGAGCCAGAGGGGCCCTGCTGCCAAATCTTCCCCAGGCAGTGGGAAGAGTGAAGCACTTTGGGCTCAGTGACCTGTGTTGGCCTGCTGAACTCTGCTTTCCCTGAAGCTTTAATCTCCCTCGTCACACCAGCACACACTCCCTGAGCTGTGCAGAGTAAAAAAGAAAAAAAAAGAAAAATCACACACACAAAATATATACTGAAACTGTACACTCAATCATTGCTTTTATAGTGTTGGTTGATAAATCTTTTAGACTAATTTGATTTGATCGACCAAACTATTACAGTATGTATGTCCACTGACACACGTACAAAACATTATATTAACAGCATCCAGTCAGTGCGACTAACAAAATGCTGTGTATTTCTCTGAGTTTCTCTGTCCCTCTCAAACCCTTCTACTTTAACACACACATACACACACAGTTAATAGGCTAGCGTGGACTGACAGCACTGTATTGATCTGTTAGTGTTTTTAGTCAGCAGGAGGTTTGAAAGCTTTTCAGGGAAAAGAGCTTTGTCTGGCTTCTGGAGAACAAACAAACGCAGCGTTTTATTCCCAAAAGAAAAAGTGAGAGAAAAAAACTGATCACTTGTTCTATAAAGTGAATGCTTGTGTGATAATGAAACACATCACCACTTATCCCCAGTAGAACATGGACATTTTACAAGATATTGTTTTAGGAACTCATATTACAGTTTATATAAAGGACATAGAGAAGGGGTTATAATATTGTTATATATATTGTTTGATGCTGCAATTCTTTTGCCAATACAGATCTAAGTGAAAAAAAACTATAAGCTTTGACTGCACATTGGATTAATTGACATATACAGTAAACATGCCAGTCCACGGCCATGATAGCGGCTCTGTGAGGGTGTCCTAATGCACACTGGCGAGATAAATGTTAACCTTAGCATGTTAACATGCTCACAATGGCAATATTAACTTGCTGATGTTTAACAAGTACTGTATTCTAAACGTTTCAATTTACTATGGCAAAATGCACATTAGTCCTAAATAGAAAAATTGGTAGAGCTAAGCAAATAATAAATAGTAGCCTAGACAAAAAACTAAATTACTTTTTAATTTTAATTAATATCTTTGCAAACCAAATGTATACACCATCTTAAACATACTTAGCTGTAGCTGTAAAGAGGCTGTGTAGGGTAGTTTGGCAGTTAGCTACACCCCCACCCCACAGGTGCCCATATGGCCATATGTATCTGTGTGGAGTAATCGGCTAAAATAGAAAGAACACTATTGACTCATCTATCTCACGTGTGGCTTCAAAAAGGACAACTCTGCATGTAGACATGCCAGGTTATCCACGGGGAATGACCTGGTACACTTGTTGATGTAATGTCTTAATATAACATGAGGTTTGTGGTCATCTGACTTATATCTACTGCTAAATGTGTGACACTCGAAGACTAACTCGCCCTTACTGCCAACATTGCTGCAACCACCCGATCGTGTAGGTGCATGCTGCAAAACATCAGAGGGATACGTCCCCTTCTAACGCAGAAGGCGCCTCAGGTTCTGGTTCAGGCTCTAGTCATCTCACATCTAGACTACTGCAACTCCCTCCTGGCTGGCCTGCCTGCAAGTGCCATCCTACCCCTGCAGCTCATTCAGAATACAGCAGGTCGTCTAGTCCGCATCCGGTTCAAGACACTAGTAGCCTACTTGCATACAGGGCCACGAACGGATCAGGCCCAGCTTACATCCAGGACATGGTCAAATCCTACACCCCAGCACGTCCGCTCTGCATCAGACACCCTGTTGCTACCATCTCACAGCAAGGGACAATTAATCACTCAACCAAATCCCGACTGTTTGCTGTCCTGGCTCCTACCCATACTCAATGGTAGAATGACATCAGGACAATTGACATCAGGACAACTCCACATTGGTTAGGCTAAAACAAAACAAAAAAACTTACAGTTGCACTTTCATTTGGCTCTTTGTAGTTTGGCTTATTTAAAACTAATGTACTTGCACTTACTTCTTGTTGTCTGGAGTTTGTACCTTCAAGGTTAAAAGCACTTAATTGGAAGTCGCTTTGGATAAATGCGCCAGCTAAATGACATGTAGGCTAATGTAATGTAATGTAAATGGAAGCACATTGTATCTCCACGTAAGTGAGGATGCAATCATAGTACACAGGTGAATACAATAACACATTTTACATTACTTGAACTATGTCCACCTTACAGCATTATACATATATGTACAGTAAAAAATCCTGTCATTTATCTAAGCTATAAGCTATAAGTATGGTTGATGTAAACTATCTATCTATCTATCTATCTATCTATATATCTATCTATCTATCTATCTATCTATCTATCTATCTATCTATCTATCTATCTATCTATCTATCTATCTATCTATCTATCTATCTATCTATCTATCAATCATCCAATCAGGTGGTTGATTTAACATTTGTAAAAAGGTTGGATAAGTCAATTGTTAAGTTAAGATCCTTGGAATGAATGTCGTCCAAATCTACCAGAGCGAATATTTGAATGAATGAATTAAGTTTTTTCAAATGGAGTGAAAATGAATGTGTTATGTGTGAAAAGCAAATGAAATTCACATACGCAAATGTGTCTCTCACAAAACCTGCATGATCTGTATATATAGCTTTTTACACTGACGTCAGAACTTGACATGACTGAAATGGTTCCTCCTGATGATTCAGTCCCTGAGTAAAAAGTCAGTGTCAGGGTTCTAGTGCAACTGTACTCACGTTTCTGGTGAAAGCTTCATCTGGCCGTCGACCATCAGGCCCAGTGAGCTGGAGAGGATAATCCACAGCAGCATCATCAGCCTCCCTCTGTGCGGCCCACTTTTGTCCGATTTACTGGCATTCCCAGCGTTTCCCCAGCTCCAGCGGTTCATCCCTGCAGCTGCCGCGATCTGCATCAGTCCAGCAATTGTTGCACGCTGGCTCCAAGAGAAAAGCATAAAATTAGGACAGCGCATAGTGAGATTAGAAGTGCTCAGGTCACAGTGCAAACACAAAAGAAGGGAAGTTGATTGGTCCTGGGTAGCTAATGTATAGTGGGTATTTAGAGCTTTCTAGCTGAAAAAACTACTATGAGAGCCATGAGAGTGAACCAAAACAGTAAAGTTATGGGCTGTTACACCAAAATTGTGCTGAAAGAAGCTAAAAAAAAAAGCTCCATTGAGATGAGCAGAACTGCAGAAGTGATAATTCTCTTTGGGTTTGTCACCACTGTGATCAGTGTTAATATGAAAATATTGATTATAGCCACTTTAAATTTGGATATCACTTTGTACCACGATGTACCAAAATTGACTAATTTTGAAATTACAGAGGAAATTCAAGACACCTTTTTTCAACTTGCCTGGTAAAGTAATCGTTACAAAAATCCCAAAAAGATCCAATACAATCCAGTTTTCTCAAAGACATTCATGCACAGTTCAAATCTCGATACTCTCCAGAGACTTGAAGAGAGGCACACTTTGTAACAGAGCAGTCTAAAATAGTGACATGTGGAGAATCTGTGACAGTCCAAGGCCTGCTCAGGGAAAGCAAAGGATCCAGAAGGCTCACATGCGACATCCAAAAACAGAGAAAGCATGTCATCCTAAAAGCAGTCACAAGAATGATGCCGAGAAGCCACAGTCTTTGAGCGGAAATAATTGATAGCTGCTTTCCCTGTGAGCCAAAAGATTGAAACAATCCCATGTGCTGTGCAAAAAAACGCAGGGTGCTAATTTAAAAGAAACAACAAGCGGTTGCAAAGTGGGTTGCAAATATAATGCAAATAAAATACTTGAATGATACAAAAGATTACTCACTATGTCATGTGGTCAAAGCTTTGAAACCATTCCCTTTGAGACAAGTGGGTCTGGAAAGAAAGTTCAAATATGACTGATGACAAAAAAGAAGTGTGTGATTGAAGATTTGATGTCAGCTCAGCTGGTGACACTGGCACACAACAGAGACTAGAAAGCTCTTGTCTCCAGTGTCAAAGGTCACTTCTGCACACCAGGAGTCACAACGGAGCTTTGCCATGTTCCTACACCTCCCTCTCTACACCTCTTAATCCTATTTCTACTGCTCTCATTATCCGGTTCTCTCCTCCATGCACCCTCTCTCTACAGGGTGCCGGTTGAAAAAGGGAGAGAGATGAAAGACTTGGGTCGTCCCGGTAAACTTTTGTCTTCGGTCCTTTTTTATCGGACAGATAGGTATTCCCAAGCAGGACACGCACACATATTCCCAAAAAAACAGGTTTTTCTTCCGTCCTTTTCCTGAATTATTCCTGACCTCACATCCCGGTGGATCCAAACCAAAGTCCAGACCTCATCCAGCACTGGGACACGATTACGCTTCGAGTTAGATGGATTGAGTAATGGAGGGATAGTGGGACTTCCTCTTTCTCTCTAGTGTATCTCTTCCTGCTCTCCGGGACCAGTTTATACCATAATCCAGGCAGGATTAAACCCCTCCTTCCTCCATCCCTCCTTTTTGCTCTCCATCCCTTTTGCTCTCTCTCACACACCAACACACACGCACACACGCGCACAAACACACACACACACAAAGTAACACAAACACAATCTCTCTATCTCTCGCACTTATCTTTTCTATAACACTCTTTGACCTTCTGTCTTTCTAGTCCAGCTTTTCTTTATTGTTGTGTTTCTCTCCCTTTTTTCCCCTTCATTTCCCCTTTCTCTCACCTGCTATTTCTCCATTATTCTCTCTATTTATCTCAATTCTTTGTTTTGTTTTTTGCTTGATCCTTCTCTGTGTATCTGTTTTTACTAAGAAAGGGAATGAATGGAAGAAAAGGTGGCAGGGTGTGAGAGAAATATTAGAGAAGAGAAGAGAAGAAAATAAACAAAAGGAAGAGAGAAATAGGAGCTAATAGGAATGGAAGGATGTCAGACAGAAGAGAGGCAAATAAATATAGAGCAAAAGAGAAAAAGAAGAGACCTGGTGGAATGGTGGTAGTTGTATCAGAAGGGAGTCGCGATTTGTGGAGGAAGATGCACTTGATTTACTGTATAATCTTATTGTATAAACATACTGAGACACCTAGTGGATTCTTTTTGCCTCACATGCATGCACACACACACACACACACACACACACACACACACACACACACACACACACACACACACACACACACACACACACACACACACACACACACACACACACACACACACACACACACACAACATGTATCTATCAGCTCTGTAAATGTGTCTATATCTATAAGTTACTGTAGGTCAAAAACTCTGCTCTCTTTTTCAGTTCTTTTTCCTGTTTATTAAGGAAAAAAACTATTCTGTAACTGATTGAAGCTCTCTCATATTTATCTCATAATCCATTTTAATTACCCCAAGAGTAATTCATGTTTAAATGCTCTCTGTGTGTGTGTGTGTGTGTGTGTGTGTGTGTGTGTGTGTGTGTGTGTGTGTGTGTGTGTGTGTGTGTGTGTGTGTGTGTGTGTGTGTGTGTGTGTGTGTGTTTCATCTCCCTATCTGTCTGCATAACCTTGCAAAAATCTGGAATAAATGAGTAATGTATATTCCTCCCCTCTCTTCAATTGTTATTGTATATTTCTTGTAAATTTGTAAATTCTATTGTATTGTTATACTGTATACTTAACAGTATTTTTTTTCTATTTCTTACTGCCTGTTTTTATTCTTTATATGTTAAGTGAGTGTAAGAGTCAAATTCCTTGTTTGTTTACGCAAACCTGGACAATAAAGCTGATTCTGAGTACACGTGCACATATATGGACACAATAAAACATCTGCTCATGCTGTTATGGATATGAAAATGCAGTAAAACTATCTGGCACACACACACATGCAGAAAGGGTCAGATTAATAATATAAACAGTTAAGAGACTGCCTGAGTGACATAAACACAAACATGACATCCATGCACATACTATATCCATGCACACACAACAGCTGTGGGACTCCTCCTCCCCCACTGACCCAGATCACCGAAGATGGGATGAACTCTTATCCCCCCCCCCCCTTCCACCCACCACCCCTTTCTCAGAAATTTGCTGAGATGTTGAAAATAACTCAAGTTTGTTTATTCTATTTTATTTTAAGCATTTTACTATATTTACTTCACACCAATATATTTTTTCAATATTCTGGCTCCTTTTAGTTTTTATACCACTTTAGTCAATTTAATGAGCTCTCTGTTTCATCCTATAATCCAATCACAAATATTTATATGAATACATTAGACGATGATCCTCGAACACCATAAAGCAACACTGTAGCATAAAATACCAAAGAAAACTCTGAGCAGTACCACTCACCTATGCCTCTGTAGAGCTAATGGTTCCAACTTGTCTTGCCATGTCATTTAGAAAAATATGACATGGAGAATTTTTCTTAAAATACAGTTTGAACGCAGAACAACTCTTTTGTGTATGAACAAAGATTAAAGCCATAAAATAAAAGAGGCAGAACCATAAATCTCCAACCAAGTACAAAACAGTATTACTCTATGAATAAGTTTTCATCTGATTCATCAACTCTTGGACTTCCAAAGAGAAACCAGTTAATGCAGACGACATCCTCCATCTGAGAATACAGTGGCGACAAAACAAAAAGTGGTTTGGATTCCCTGTACAAACTGAAGACCCCGCCTCTCTGGGCATGCACATGCGCACGCACACGCACACACACGCACACACACACACGCACACGCACACACACACACACGCACACACACACACAAGAAGTCATTGATTAGTCTTAGCCAGGGCTAATAGTCAGCCTTTACTTTCAGCTCCATCAGCTAAACCAATGTTCTGGAACCTCCTAGTCTCAGAGGAAATAATAATAATAATAGTGTGTGTGTGTGTGTGTGTGTGTGTGTGTGTTTGTGTGTGTGTGTAAATCCTGAAAGAATTTGAAAAGATTTTGAAGGTCCTTACAATATTATAAACAGTCTATAGCATTGATACGGCACTCACAACACTATTTTTAGCTTTCTTCGTATATATGAATTGATTCTGGTTTTGGGTAGTTTGCATCTGCTACCGTGAATACTGATTTTAATTACCGTGTATGACACAACAGTGTTGGTTAGGGAGAGGAAGCAGGAAGGAAGGGAGAGGCAACCAAACTCCCAAAGTGTAAGAAAAAAGGGGGCAGCAGATTGATTGGACTCTGATCACGTCACACTGCGTTTCCTATCAGTGTTTGGGTTCCCAGTTGTTATTAGGGAGCCATTAACAGCCCTGATAATAAGAACACTAATTAGTACTAATGGACTGATATATAATAGTCACACGAAGATACTGGAAATATTATGAAACACTACTAGGCAGGGAGGACAACCTTGTCACTGTATTCCTTTTGTTATACATAGTCTGTTTATCTAAAGAAACATACTGTATGAATTTATGTCATGGGGAAACAGTGAGTGACAGGTAATTATCCCCACACTCTAGAGTTTAGGGTCGCCATGGGAGACTAGCTGATGAATTCATGTGAGGGGAAATTTTCTATAATTCAGTCAATCAGGCCGTCAGTGACTCAGTCAGTTATTATCTGTGATTTGTTGTCAGGTAATATACTCAGAGCCAATAACTGCTATTGTTGCACTGCAAATAAACACAAAGCTGCGTAGTGATGTTGTGAAAATAAATCAAGTAACCCGGAACACAACCACAAATGAACAAATGTGGATGTACATTGTTTTAGGTTAGCTTGCATGGTATTTGACGCTGAAACTGTTCAAATTACTACTTGCCTTTGAGCACTATAAGCATAAACGTAAATAACAGTTGAGAAAACATTCTCTACAAGGTCTCCACCCCAAAGTCCATTTAGTAGCTGCTTCATCTGCTAATGAGGATCATTTGATCTGATCAAAAGCTCTACAACAGCTACTGAATGAACCTTGTGGTGAGGTTTTCTCACCACACCATTGTAACATCATTATGTCAGCAACTCTTGTTTGTTGGCTTGTACTGTGTGCTCAGTTAAGCGTGACAAACACAGGGAGCGATTTAATATTGGAAAAAAAAAAACTGATGTTGTATAAAGTCTATGAGAGTTAATTGGGCAAGGTCCCTCAATACTGCTGGGTGTGTAAAAACAGTTGATTAATCACTGTTGACATTATGTTACACTATTGATTGTGGCAAAACTAAGCAATGATGTGACATTAAAGCAATAATGAATGTATCTGTACTGTGATCAGTGTTACTTAAGGCTGGATCATTCTTGAATAATAATAATAATAATAACTAGAAAATGCATTTCCTGCAGAAAATGAGTGTGAATGCTGAATAGCTAAATCTAAACTGGATTAATAGCCGTAAGAAGAAGTTGAAGTAGTGAGAATAGTTGGGAAAGTATGAATGGTTTTAATTAACATGAATTTCATTAAAAAGTTGAACACCACCACTAATGTATAAAAGATGTGGAATATTTAAAGGTGTTTTGAAAAGCTGACGCTGAACTGAATTGTTGGCTTTAAAAGTTAACGATGTAGAACGTTGTGAGGTCTGAATTTATTTTCTAACTGAAACTATGAAAAAGTATAGAAGACTTACAAATGCTGTGAGAAAATGCAGAAATATGAAACAAATTGTTTGAAAGATCTCAAATGCACTGCACTGCTGAAAAACGTGTCAGTTGGAAGCTGAACTGCATTAAGAGCTGAAATACATTTCTAGAAAAGCTGGAAGCTAAACTGTAATACTGTCAAAAGTGGAAGTTCAAATAAATTGACTAAAAAGGCTGAAAGTATAAATACTTTGTATTATTATCATCAGACATATCCATTGCATAGAACAAACAAGCATGACCCTAAAGAGCTGAGAGGTGAATACTGTATATTGCCTGAAAAGAAGGGGGCTATATATATGGATTAAATCACAAATGATACTCTGCGTGTGTGTGTGTGTGTGTGTGTGTGTATGTGTGTGTGACAAAAGTGTCTGACAACGTTATCGATCTCGAACATGACTTTTTGTCCGAAGACAGCGGTGTGGAGAGAGGAACACGACTCGAGAAAGAGGCGTTCAGGATGTTTGTTGTTTCGGAGTAGGCTACAGAAATCATATGCTCCTGTTATATAAAAATTGAAACAGCATTCACACAATAATAAAGAACAGGAGAACAATACTGTGAATGCTGTTGAATCAGCATTCACACAATAATAATAATAATAATACCAGTCAGCCATGCAGATCCATTAAGACAACAAAAGACAGTAAGCAACAACAGAGGCAGTTGGAGAACATTTAATATCCAATTAAAATAGACTTCAGTTTATGAAAGAGCAAAACATTTCAGTCAAAAAGAAATAAAACTTGAGTAAAAATGTTTCCACTGACATTCCAATGTCTCGTATTGTTTTAAATGGCAAATTAAAAAAATAAAAAGATGAAGATTAAGGATGACAAAACAGCATCTAACAAATAACTTTAGATATGTTGTATAAGAATTATTTTGTACTTGCTGTACATGTCATTGTAATTTAACATGCTGGTTATTTGTACTATGAGAACAATACATTTCGCTTGAGTACAAAAATAGGAAGAAAATATTCTGTCTTTTTTTTTTTTTTTAAATGTAATCTCTCTCTGCTTGTTGTTGCTGCTGTTTTTGTGTACTCTCTGGTAGCTACTGTATAGTCTGGCTTTATATGAGTTTAGCACAAACTGCAAACCATAAGAAAATGTAACATATTGACTGACTTCTCTGCTGTAGTAAGTAAGGAAATGTGTGGGAAACTTAGTTTGATTGGTTGACACTTTATGCAGTACATGTAGCGTGACAGTATTTCGGAAATGCATTTTCTATCATATATTTCTATTGCTTTGAACAGGCCTGTGAACTCAAAACTTACCATCAATAGCACAGCGTTTGATCAATAAAAAGTTGTATTAATCCTGAGGGGAATTTCTGTAAGTTGACTTGTTTGGCAGACAAAATGTTCAGCAACTGTGGCATATATACACAACAACTCAAAAGGTTGTCAATGGGTTTTCTGTGATGATTAAATCCTTTATGTTAAACTGAAATAAAAACCCTGACTGGGTTATCTAATCTTTAAAACTGCTGAATTACATAACTGTGACAATCTGCTACTAGTAAAAACACAGGAACGACTCCGAACACCTCCAAACTCTGTGAGGTAGCAGGTTAACAATCTCCTGTACTTTCCTTGTTACTTCAATTTAGATGGATACCATGTCATTTTGAATTCTTCATCATGGTAATAATATAATAACATTACTGTACGTAAAACTAAAACAACTGTGACCAATACAAATATTTATCATAGCTAGAGTCTGCTGGAAAAAAGAGAAACATATTTAAAAAAAAAAAAAACTTTAAAAGGATTTGGATACTAAAATATACTCGTTCTAGTAAGAACTTAATTTAAAAGAATTGCAAATTTGAAGCAAACAAATACTTATAACATTTAAACATACTTTTTCAAAATGTACAGAAAACAAAATATGTTTAACCTTTTATAGGTGAAGTCAGTTTCAAGTCATTTTGAGCATATCCTTCAGCACTAGTTCTTAGACAAGGAAGACTTGTTTATTAAAGCCCAGAAGGCTGGCTGGTGTTAGACCACTGTGACGGAGTAAAGACTACACATTATAACAAAAGAAAAACAAAAAATATAATAATAGAATTCTGCTAAGTTTGGTGAATAAAAAACAGTGAAGGGAACTATATTCAAATACTTAGGCAAAACATGGGGTTGCAGCATATTTTGTCTTCATGTAGAGTGAGGGAGAGTATAGGCTACATTGTCCCCTTAACTACAGATGATGTCAAGACTGTATGGTCATGCCGCATTTGTGCCAAAAAAAAATCTGTGGTCCTCAGATTGAGAGAATGTCTTTTTCCAGAGGATTCAGAGGATAAAACAAGGTTTTTTTTTTTTTATATGGAAACAAACATGTATAATCTGATAACTGCTTTTTTTGTTGGTTTAAAGGGGAAGAGTCAGGTTGACTGGCTATGTAGTGCAGAGGAGATACAGAGGAGTGTGTCTGATTGGATTCAGAAGAGGAAATGGTACATCCATATTAGGTGTAGAAGAATGAGCCTCACAGCTCAAGACAGGGTGCGTGTATAGACAGAGGGTGTGAAGAGTCATCAGTACTTGCTGCTGGAGTCATTAGCAAAGCGGCTGATGTAGGCTTCATAGATGCTGTCCAGGAATGAGCTGTCAGTCTGAAACACACAAGCAAGGATCATCATACTGCATGTTTGTGTGCGTGCGTGCATGCGTGTTTATTTGCATAAACACAACAAATGGGCAAAGTGAAATGATCTGAAGTCATTGACATATAATGTGTCAGTGTCAGAAAATGTTTCAGTAATATTATTTTTTTACCTGCATCAGATGCAGCAGTGTGGCTTGAAGCTGACTTCTGGACAGAACTCTGATCTCCAGCTGCAGTGGGGGTCTGGACAGGGTTGAGGGGGCAGGGCAGCTCTCCTGGCCAACCACTGACAACTCACCACTAGACTTTGCCTGAGTGAACATACTGGGAGAGAGGAGCAGGTTGGGGGCCACAGTGGCTGGTATCCGCTGGGGGGAGATGATCTGGATAGACAGGGACCGTTACTAGTACTCTTTAATAGTACTTAGTGCTCCTTTTTAGCAAACCAGAAATAAGAATGAAAACACATCGTAAACAAGTCAAATAGACAACTGCTAACAGAGCTCACAGCGCTTACCTGAAACTGCAGCGCAGCCTTTTGACCAGCAGTGCCTGTGCTCTGGTTTGGGACTGCGTCTACAACTGAGCCGGCACCTTGACCTTGAGTGGGCCCCAGGAATCGAGGGGCCAGTCCTGGACAGAGTCGAGGGGGGTCATGGGGAGCCAGGCTTTGTTCCTGCTGAACCAGCTGGAGCTTTTGCAGGAGCTCATGAGGTGACACCACACCAGACATCTGGGAAGACAGAACTGAATGGAGAGCATGATTAGGATTTTTAAACACAGATGAAACGGGCATCTTGTCAGAGACATTTTAGAGTTTAGAGAACTGGCAATAGATAGATACACAAATAGTCAAATACCTGTGTGAATGTTAAATTAAACAGACATCATTAAAGATTTCAAGATCATGCAGAAACAGACAGTATAATCCATTAGTATACAATGACAATAATTTAGCATACGTTGGCTACAATGGCCATCGTATATTATTGTGAAATTATACATTTTGTGTACAAATGCAAAACCTAAGGAAAAACGACTTTACAGCTCATTTCAAATGTGTGAAATTATTGCAAAAGTAGGTTGGAATTAGGGCTGAAAGATTATTTGCATTTGCAATAACATCGCAACATGTTAAAATGAGATTTTTTTTAATCGCAAAGGCTGCAATTACACTCTGGTCCCGTGACATGCGAGAGTAAAGCAGTCTGCAGAGGAAGCATCAACTTTGCACGCTACGCCGTACCTTGACTGCGACAGAACATGACACAGCGGAAAATTTAGTGTCAAAAAGGAACAGTACGTCAGTTGTGTGGGACTATTTTGGCATTTAAAAGAGAAGATGCTGTGCAGAGTCAGGTATTGTGCAAATACTGCCTTGCTAACATTGCTACCTCACGGGGCACCACTACTAACCTGTATCCACACTGACACATAAAAAATAAAATAAAAACGCAATCGCAATATTGGTTAAATAAAGTCCCAATTAGATTAGTTTCCAAAATCGTTCAGCGCTAGTTGGAATCTGTGTAAAATCAGTGTGACTTGGCCATTGGTCACCTGAGATGGCAGCAAACCTGGTAGAGCAGAACAAATCATTGAAAATTTGTTTTTACCTGTTACTTGCCGATTTGTTTTTTAATATTACGTTATTAATAGAATTTACTTTGTATTTATATAATACGTCACTCATATATTCATAGCATATTAATAGCATTAGAAATGCCCCCACCTGTTCCCTGTATAGTTAAAGCTGAATGGCTGTTGTGCTGTGCTTCTGGTTGAGGTTTAGGTAGGCTGAAAAACAGCTGCTGGCTTTGTTGCGCTTGAAGGTGGGAACATGACACAGAGTCCACCATTACGGCCTGAGAGGAGAGATGGGGGTTCTGCTGCAGAGGCGGAGGGTTGGAGGAGGGAAGAGGTGGCTGCGTTTGGAAAAGTTTCCTGATTGGGTCAGCCTGAAGCTGTTGATGATGATGAAGGTGGTGGTGCTGCTGCTGATGATGATGGTACAGATGGTGATGGTGGTGGTGATGCTCCAGCGGCACCCCGTTGTCACACAGCCTGTTCTCGGGGGACTCGGACAGGGACTGAAGCACCCCTCCGACGACCCCCACCCCTCTCTGTCCCTGCATGAGTTTCTGGATGGCTGGGCAGTGCTGAGGCTGGTTCTGCTGTTGCTGATGGGCGGTAGTGGGACACGGCAGCAAGCCCACAACAACATTTCCACCATGTTCCCCGACTATTTGTCCTCCAATCGCAGCCCTGGGCCCTCCATCTGAACACCCAACCATGGCGATGTTCCCTCCTTTGGAGGGCACACTTCTGCCAGAGTTGACTGTATCGTCGTATTTCAGCGAACGTGCTACAGGTGGGCGATTGACTTGTCTCGGTGATGGCCCTGTCCCAGTGGTGGCCATAGGAGAGACTGGGTTGGGTTTGGATGAGTGCTGATGTTGATGTTGAGAGCCAAAAAGGGTGGCAAGAGAGAGAGACTTGGGTTCAGCACATTCACTGTCCTGGATGAGACAGAGAGAAGGGTAAGAGAGGGAATGAGAGCAGTAAGCATGAGAAGATGAGTCTTTTTAGCAAATCAGGCTAACTACAAAAAGTCTTATAATAAAATAATAAAATAAAATAAATAAGATTGAGGAACGGATAAAGTAAATACTGAATTCGTAATGGAAACACATATGATTGCAACTTCATCTGATCCTTTGCCTTAGTTCTTTTGCTGTGGATTCGATTCACTAAGGACCTCATCAAGGAAAGACGATGTACTGAATGCAACCCTGAAATAAAATAGGAAGTGGATGAGGGTGTTTTACCTGAGTGTTCAGTTTAACAGGTATTGGTTTGATCAGGTTGGGGTTTCCATAAATAACACTGCTGCCGCCAATCTCCTTTGGCTCTGATGTAGACTTAATGTTGAGAGACATATGGAAAGTGGAAAAAAGAGATAAGACAGAGGGACAAATGTTTGATAAGTGGCTTAAGGAGATCTTAGATGATTTTGTACCCCCCTACTGGTCAGTTTAAGGAAATGCAAACAATCAAATAAAATGTACGTCCTATTTTTCCAGAACAAAAGCATTTCATGCCATTTAAAATATTAATCTGTAATGATGTATTACAGAGTATTTGGTGATTCCCTACCTTGTCATACTCTGTGTGCGCTTTGGTCAACATCTGAATAATGTCCACTGCCTTTCCTCCTCCTCCTCCTCCTCCTCCTCCTCCTCCTCCTCCTCCTCCAAATACTCCACCTACTCCTCCACCACCTACTCCTCCAACTACTCCTCCACCACGTACTCCTCCTGGGGACAACCATCCACCTTGAGACTGTGCCAAGGTCTGCTCCTGCTGGGTCAGGCTACACACACCACACACCCACACCCACACACAGGTCATGTGAGAATACAGAGGTTATACATTTTTTCACCCAGGAAGCATTGAAATATACTACACTTGTCATTTGTTGGCTCCAAGCACCAGACACAGATCAGTTAATAAACACATGTAGTCTCTGCCGTCTGACTGAGATATGAAAAAAACTCTCTTAGCCAGTCACTGACTGACCATAACTCACTAGTCCTTGGTCAGTGGACCAAATCCCATTTTTAATTAGTTAAAAAAAAAAAATGGTGTATACATATAGTTTGTGGTTATATTAGCACTTACATCTTCATTCTCTGAGCAATACGTTGACAGTCCTCCTTATCATAGAACCAAATGCCATGGATAACCACTGGGAGAGTGAAGAAGAGAGGGACAAAGAGGAGCAGAGAGAGAGAGAGAGACAGAGAGAGAGAAAGGGAGAGAAGTGAACTTTTGAACATAAACAAATATACACAAAAATGTAACAAAGGTCCCACTCTGGAGTAATGCCCTAGTTGATGCTAAAAATCTAATTAGCCGGTGAAATATTGAAACTGCCTGCTGAATTTTGAGATGCACCAGCCAGTAAGGTCAGCAGACAACAAAATTAGTTTTCAGACCTGCCATACCCTTACAATCAAATGAATGCACAGACATGCTGTCGTACAACTCTGCTGCTATGACATCAATGCAGGGCAGGCAGACATGTATTCCGTTTATTATTAGCCCTGTCTGGTCTAAACCCAGGGTTTTAAATGAGTCATTTCCCAAAGGGAACAGAAGCCAACAATGTCATTACACAGTAAAACATGGGGCCCTGGAGTCTCTTGAACTACATAAACATAGTCAACACGGGAGGGAAAAGGCAACACTAAAACCCACAGGATTACAACGGAGTGACCAAGTAGGTAACATTACTCCATGATTCATTTTACCATTTTAATTTGCACTAGCTCCTAAAAGCATATTGTAAGCGATACTGTGTCATTGCAGGGTTTTTCAACTCCTGTCAGTGAGTCCTGTCTCATAATGTTGCCAAGACCCTAAATTTAGTCCCAGAAATTATAACAGTGAAGGTCTAAAAGAAAAAATGTTCAGATTCCAGACTGAGGAATATAAGCATGTTTCCGTGTCCTTATCTAACACAAACACTTCTCAAATGCAAAATTGTGTGTAGACACAAGCAGCACAAGCGCTTTGCTTGTATACAATACAGACTACAACTGGCAAATATATGATTTTAATAATAAACTGATAAAAAAATAAGATAAAAGGAGTATGAATCAGAGCAAGCACTCAATGCCAGGTTTTAGCTCTGAACAGTGATTGATACTTAGTGTCGCCAACACATTTAAGTCTGTACCAAAAAAGTATTGAGGTTTAAAATCCAGCCCTATTCAAGACAGCTGGACATTACCTCGCACCTCAGCAGACATACTTTCTACAGTGGATCTCAAGAACAGATTGGGTCAATCGCAACAAGGGAAGGAAGCAAGTGAGAGACAGAGAACAGAGAGCTAAGTGGGGTCTGCTATATGTGGAGATCAAAGTTACCACCACAGTCCTATCAAAAGACACACACATTCCCACACAGACAGAAATGCACAAAAATGTACACAAGCACACACTTGGCTACAAATGGTCAGACAAGCCATTGAGGTCAGAGGCAGGGAGAGGCGAGGTAACACACGCGCACACACACACACGCGCGCGCACGCACACAAAGTTCAGTTGAGCCTGGGAAAAACAGCCCAGTACCAAATAAGTAACTGCAGTGGGAGACTGTCTTGTGGAGCCAGAGTCGCTTAGTGCTCACTGGGGATGAGACTGTTTGACAAAGACAGAGAGACACGCAGTCAAAGTCAGAGAGCTGGAAAATTGAAATAAGAAAGGGGGACGGATGTGAAATAGGAAGAAGTGAGGTGTGTTAGAGAGGAAATTATCATCACGTCCATCATTAGAGAACCATCTACTTCTGAGAGCTTTTTAGCTGTCAGTAAACTGAGTCTGAGTTTTGTCAATGAATGAAAAATGTTGAACTGAAGTACATTGATGGGAGGAAACAGCTGGACAAGCTGACGCTTCAGATACAAGACAGAGAAAGATAGAAGAAAAGGAAGAGGACAAGATACAAATTGTTCAATAGAGGAGATTATCATGTTTTTAGCAGCACCGACCTGCCCAAAGTCTATACCTCAACAAGATAGAATACCCCTCAGAGCGAGAGAGAGAGAGATAGTCAGAGAGGGAGAGAGAAAGTGGGAGGACTACAACCAGTAGCACAAGGTTACACTTCCAGGGTGAAAGTTGGAGAGACAGAAAAAGAGAAAAGGGGTTCCAGTCAACCAGAGTGGAGACTGAGAGAGAGAGGAAGAAAGGCAGAGGGACATCTGCATTAAATAAGTGAAGCAGAGATCCTGACCAAGTGAACTGGAGAGCGAACACCACTGAGCGGTCTATTGGACAGACAACTTCAACAGAAGGGTGACCAAAGACTGAGACCACTAGAAGAAGATTCTGGCATCCCTTTACAGTCTGAACTGAACTTCGGCAACAATCACTCTACTGAAGTCTGCAGTTGATTCAGGACTTAAGCTGTGTGGTCCTTTCCAACCCTCTATGACTACGACAGCAAACACTGGCGCACGTGTGAGGTTTGCTGTAGACCTGCAGTGACTCTTTGACGGGACTCCAGTGGGACTTGAATGCATGAAGACATTTTTAATTTTATGTCTGGGAGGCAGCACGTCATTGTCTGTCCTAACAACTACTCTGTTGGGACTTTGCTTTTTTTTTTTTTTTTAAAAAGACATTTTTAGTTAAATCTGATTTATATTTTTTGTTCAACATCGTATTTTCCACAAGGCTTAAATGTGCTTTAACAATACAGTAATCCTGTTTGGCTTTAACCCAAACTGCACTACTGGGACTACTCACGGACATATTTGTAAGCAGCAGTGTTGTCCAAGATGGATTAGGTGTGCTTTTACTGCAGTATGTGATCAGCTTTGTGGGAGAGCTCTGTGCATCAGTCATGAGGAACAGTGTTGATAGTCTTGTACACTACATTTAGTTTGCTGGAGGTTTGTCACGGGTAGGTACTCACAGTAACACACATCTATGCTTGGAATTACTGTTGTCCAAGAAGAACCATCACTTTCTTTGTTTGTAGGAATGGAATTCATGACATTGGAGGAGTAAATATTAAGATTTACAGCTACCGAAACTCATCTAAGAAGACATTTACACTATTGTCACACCTTCCCTCTGAGGCTAAACTGCAGGTACATTCAAAATGCTCTTTTGCTACTGAAGCCCAGTTCTAAGGAGGCATTGTCTCAACTGCTGTGACAGCTTTATGTGCACTACTTAACCTGGATAAAGGAACATTGACACATAAGTACATCCTTCGCTTCTGAAGAGGACAAATCTAACCAAAGGAAGTGTCACATCGCAGTGGGCATCACTTTCATTGAACTTTTTGCTAGTTAAGATATTACTGGAGCTGCAACTTAAGGTATAACTTTAAGTTCAAGAGAGACAATTACTACCAGACCGTGAGACTCCTAAGAGACTAGCGGAGCCATGCTGAGAGGCCTGTTTCAGAGGAAACCCAAACATGAGAGACTGGAGGAGGAACCTGAGGTCAGATTCAAAGGCTTGCTGGTTTCAGAGAGAGACCTGGGATATACATACGTTCGACCGGGAGGTAAGAATGTCCATACACCCGATAGACAGAACAACGTTGACATGTTAAGTGGAGTGTTAGTGTTAGCCACATAGCCAGTATACTGTATGTGGCTAGTGGGCTACAGTACATTTTTAGTTATTGTCTCAATTAAACAATTATTCATGTTGTCTATAAAATGTCTAGAAAATGGAAAGTACACTTCTCTAAAGGCCATGGTGACGTCACCAAATTGCTCGTTTTATTTGACCAACAGTCCAAAACTGAAAGATATTCAACTTTCTATCACATAGGACATAGTAAAGCAGCGATTCTTCATAGTTGAGAAGCTGGAACTAGGTAGAGGATCAACTCCATATGCTGATAAAGGTGCGACAGGAACACTGCTTGGGATTGTAGGTGCTTATAGGAAGAAATGTAGAAAGCATTCTATCTGTCCCTCTGTACTGGGATATTTGCCAGAGGAATTATGACTTGCTTGGACTAAAGTCCTCTTCCCTGAATCTTGCCATGTTCTGTTGTATTTCTGCAGCGTTTATTTTTAGCATAGGGTGCCACTTTGTGCCAACTGCCATTCCAGGAAGTAATGGCAGCCCTGAGAGCTACATGTTTATCTAATGATAAGATTCCACGGCCCTTGCACAGAGGTCACACAACACAGTGGGACTGGCAGCATTACCACCAGCCTGGGGCCTAAATGGATCAGATGTTAGCCAGAAAACAAAACAAACATATTTCCTAAGCTGAGATGTGTTCCTGTTTATACAGTCTTCTGGAAAAGATTCCTTCACCGCACACATACCATTATCTGGTAAACGTTCACTGATGATCACTTGGCGTTTTGATGTCTCTTAGAGCATCTGAGGTGCTGTTTTACGTGCATGTGTTTTGTTAGCTAAATCTGGCTCAACCTTGTCACATATCAGCATGCTAAAATAATAATTTAGAGTCCAACAATCCGTAGTTTATAACAGCAGCTATGGTGATAGAAATCAGTTTATTTATAACCATGGTGCTTAGTGGTCTCCTTATGGGTGCTTTATTATCCATCTCCAATCAGTGTAATCTGTGTCTGAGCCACTGATCATTAGGCTTGCTATGTACTCATCCACTTTTTAACTCACACAATAACCCCATACCCACATTTCCTTTTGATCAGAGGAAATAGTCATCAACTGAGCTGCGATTACTGGTTTTATGTTTTTAAATTCCTTTCCAAGAAATGTGAGTTGGCTGTTTACAATTTATTCCCCATAACCAATGCTCTGACCACATCTAGAGGCCAGTAGTATCCCAGCTCGTCTTTAATGTGCCCTGAGTGCATTTAAAACCTGTTGTAAAAGGTATTAAGAGGTCACAGAGAAAGGTTTATGTCATACTAATTATTTCACTGAGCCTTCTGATGTTTAATAATGGCTGTGTTGTATACATGTCAGTAAGAATAATGAAGTACTACAGTAAGGGGATCAAAGCAGGCATAGGGAATCAACTGGCATCTAAACACAGCATTCCACCTGCCTCTTATGAGCCTGATGGAGAGTGTGAGACCATGACAGAGAGGGAGGGAGGTCTGTGTGTGTCAGCTATTCCTGAGTGAGTGTGTTTATATTATCAGTGACTGTTGTGGAATATCTAATCTCTGCTGGCTGGTTTTGTAGTGCTGTCAGGCTCTTGTCCTGCAGGCACACTCTGCAACGTCTGTGGTGTGTGTGTGTGGTGTGTGTTGTGTGTGTGTGTGTGTGTGTGTGTCTGTGAGCCAGATGCAGGTCTCAGAGGGAGACAGGCTGATAGAATTGGAGTCACCACAATATCTCTGCTCCTTATATGGAACTAATGCTTCCCCCACAAATGAACAGCATGCTACACACTTTGGTCACTCTATCAAATTGTTAATCTTTTATCTAACGTATTTCCTGTAGCTATAGATACACCTGTCATTTGTAGGTGTCATGTGATAACATTGCTTACAGATCTTCAAAGTCACAAAGATATGGTCTCATGTGGATTCTGACGTGAATTATACACAATCTAGTGTGCAAAACATACACGCATATAAGCAATATTAAGGATCAGGGGAGTTATAGAAAGTGAAAGACACACTTGTCTTTTGAATCAGACCCCAAAATAACAATGAGAAGGACAATTATTTTTCTAATTTTAATGTTGTTCCCAGTTCTTCCCTGGTGACAGATTTTTTTTTTTATCCAGACTGTCTCTCTATCTAGCTTTATTCCCTCAGTTCCAGTTTGTCTTCATCTTTTAATAGGTTTGTCTCAGTGTGTCTGGCTGCTTGTGAAACAGCAACGTCTCTTCAAACTATTTAGTCTATGTGGCTAGTCCTGGTATTTAGTCATCTATGTCAGCAAAGTCTGTGACTGTCTCTCCAACTCTAGTGTTACTGACGTCTGTATAACCAAGGTTTTTAGCATTTGAAAAACATATTTTATAATTGCAATTTTCTCTTAACCTTGATTTATTTAATATTTCAAGATTTAGGTTGATATCCAGTGTACAGTGAGCAACAGTGAAAGTGGCTGTGCAATACAACTGTCAGCTAAAACATGTCAGTATGGCGAATATCACACAAAAAAAAATGGCTGGGTATAAAGGATCTCCGTGCACATGCTCAACAGGTGTTGAGAACAAAATGTGTCAGACAAACAACTGAAGATATCAATAAGTAACAGGCAGACATCAGAAGTGTGTCTGTGTGTGTGTGTGTATCTGTGTGTCTTTATCCTTACACCGTGCATTGCGATAAAGCAGGAAAGGGTGCTGGAGCTGGAAGTCCAGGTCTTTGGTAATTGGCTCTGTCAAGTTCTCCATACTGAGTCTGTTCATAATGGTGAAAC